>OVBL01000356.1:0-107181 GCA_900406555.1 Pseudoturritis turrita | reverse complement strand
TTGCACTCCAAGCATTCTTTCATCTTTAGAAACGTATCCAGCTTCAGAGGCTTCGTCATGATATCATCCACTTGCTCTTGAGTTCCACAGTGAATTAAATTAACTTCTTCATCATTCACAAGATCACGCAGAAAATGAAATCTGATCTTAATGTGTTTGGTCCTTCCATGTAGAATCGGATTCTTAGATAGCTTACTCGATGAACTATTTCACACAAGATCGTCACACACTCTTCTTCAGCTTGTTGTAGATTACTAAGAATCCTCTTCATCCATAGGCACTGAGTTGCACAGAATGATGCAGCCACATACTCTGCTTCGGTTGTTGATAAAGTCACGATCGGCTATTTCTTCGAGCTCCAAGCAATAGCCGCATTACTCATGAGAAATACATAGCCAGATATGCTTCTCCCACTGTCTATATCTCCGGAAAAGTCACTATCTGTATATGCCTTCATATTCCCTTCCCCGTCACTTGTATACATCAACCCCATTTGTAAAGTACCTTTGATGTACCTTAGCACTCTTTTAACAGCCAAAAGATGAGCTGTCTTTGGCTGCATCATAAACCGGCTCAAGAAGCAGACTACGAACATGATATCCGGTCGAGTAACTGTTAGATACATTAAGCTTCCAATTAACTGTTTGTATAGCGACGGATCTGCATCATCTCCTTCCATCTCCTTCGACAGTTTTGTACCTGAACAATAGGATTATTGACCGGATTGCAATCCTCCATTCCATACCTTGACAATATCTCAGCCGCATACTTCTTTTGGCATAGAAAAATCCCCTTCTCACTTTGATTTACTTCTACGCCTAGGAAGTAACACATTTTTCCCAAATCCGTCATCTCGAACTCTTGTTTCATCGATGCTTTGAATTCTTCACACAGCACTGAGTCATTCCCCGTGAAAATCAGATCATCAACATACAAGCTGATGATGAGCACTCTTCCTCCAGATTCATTTTTGATGAACAACGTGTGTTCTAGCTCACACTTGTTGAAACCCTCCTTTGTAAAGTATTCTTCAATCTTGCTATACCAAGCTCTTGGAGTTTGTTTAAGACCATAAAGTGCCCTTTTGAGTTTGTACACTTTATGCTCCTCACCAATCTTCTCATAGCCCTCTGGTTGTTCCACGAACACAGTCTCCTTTAACACTCCATGAAGAAATGCGCTTTTGACATCTAGCTGGTACACATTCCAGTTTCTCTTAGCTGCTTCTGCAAGCAACATTATGATAGTGTCCCACCTTGCCATAGGTGCGAAGACCTCATCGTAGTCTACTCCATGTTGTTGTGAGTATCCCTTTGCAACGAGCCTAGCTTTAAACTTGTCGATCTCTCCTCTCTCATTTATCTTTGTCTTGTACACCCATTTAACTCCAATTTTCTTCATTCCCACCGGTAACTCAACTAACTCCCATGTATCATTTTTCTCGATCGATTCTATTTTTGCGTCCATCGCTTCTCTCCATTGCTTTTCTTTCGCAGCCTCCCAGTAAGCGTATGGATCTTCCTGAGAAACATACAAGGCCACATACTGGAGTTCATCTTCGTCATCAGTAGATGCATCCCCTCGTACGTAGTCTTGTAAGTACCGTGGAGGAGCTTTGTTCCTCGGCTCAGGTTGCGGAATTGCTGTAGCATTTGGTTCTTCAATGTCTGCACCTTCTTCGGGATACTCTGGTTCTTCGTGAGCAGTATTGGTTTCGACACTCTCTGTAGTTAACTCTTCCTCGTCGAACACCAATACGTCATTCAACTCCTCATCACCATTCCTCTCCCAATTCCAACCTTGTTCTTCATCAAAGATCACATCCCTGCTAACAATCACTCTGTTTGTTACAGGATCAAACATTTTATATGCCTTTGAACCTTCACTTACACCGAGAAATATGCACTTTTGACCCCTGTCGTCAAGCTTCACTCGTTTCTGGCTCGGAACGTGAGCGTACCCCACACAGCCAAACACCTTAAAGTGACCAACGTTTGGTTTTGAACCAGTCCAACATTCTTGAGGAGTCTTATCCTTTACCGCCGAAGTAGGACAGCGGTTCAAGATATGATTGGTCCAACTCGCAGCCTCTCCCCAAAACCTTTTAGGCATCCCCTTCTCCATGAGTAAGCATCGTACCATGTTCATGATGGTTCTATTCTTTCTCTCCGCCACTCCATTTTGTTGAGGCGTGAAAGCAGCGGTGATTTGTCTTTTGATTCCATGAGATGTGCAAAAATCATTGAATTCCTTTGAAGTGAATTCATCTCCACGATCACTTCTTAAACAACCAATCTTCACTCTAGCCTCGTTCTCAACCATCATCTTAAAGCTCTTGAAGAATGAGAATGCTTCACTCTTCAAAGACAGAAGATAGATCCATGTTTTTCTGCTAAAATCATCAATGAAGCTGAGAATGTACCTCTTTTCTCCAATGGTATTGGGTTGAATGGGACCACACAAATCTGTGTGCATAAGCTGCAATTTCTGTGTTGCTCTCCAATTAGCTTGCTTCGGAAACGTCTCTTTGTGTTGTTTGCTTTTAGCACACACTTCACACATTACATTGACCTTCTCAATCTGCGGAGGCCCCACCACCATCACCTTTTTTGACAAATCCTGCAGACTTTGTTGATTAAGATGACCATATCGCTTATGCCATAGATTTGGCTCTTCATTTGCAACTTGTAAGCACGAACTCTCAGGTGTATCAGCGAGAACAACAAACATCCGATTGGCTGACATAGTAGTGTGTATGATTAGACCTAACTCTTCGTGATACACCTTGCAGCTTCCGTCTTTTATTAAAATCGCCAGCTTCCTTTCTTGTAACTGACCTAGAATTAACAGGTTTGTTGTTAGGTCAGGCACATAATACACATCAGGGATGATGTGGCTCATTCCTTCTAATATCACTTTAATACTCCCATGTCCTTGTACTCTCATCTTTGAATCATTCCCAAGCCTCATGGTGTGCATAAGCTTTTCTTCCAGATTAACGAACCAACTTCGATCTCCCGTCATGTGATTTGAGCAGCCGGAGTCCATAAACCACACACGATCTCTTTGTGAACCTCTTTCTTCTACAAACGCCATGAGCAACAATTCTTCTTTCTCGTCAAGCTCCGCATAATTTGCTGCGCTACCCCAAGTGGGACATTCAGATTGATAATGCCCCAACTTGTGACATTTGAAGCATTCTATGGTGGCTTTGTTGCTGCTTCTCCCACAACCTCTGCGTCCTCTGTAGGTTCCCCGACCGCGTCCTTTGCCTCCTTCATAAGAGACCTTCAGAACTTGCTCTTCTACCACACTTCTTTTCATGCGGTCCTCGTGAACCAGAAGACTGCTCTGAAGTTCATCCAGCGTTAACTCGTCTATGTTGTTTGACTCTTCTATGGAGCACACTACATAGTTGAATCGCATCGTCATTGATCGCAAGATTTTTTCAGAGATGGCGTTCTCCATAAGTGTATCTCCATAATCTCTCATCTTCTTCGCAATTGCGAGTGCTCTCGCAAAGTAGCTGTTCACGTTTTCACCTTCCTTCATTTGAAGTGTCTCAGAGGCTTGCGCAATGCTTGAAGTTGTGCTCTCTTAACTTTGGATGATCCTTGGAATTTCTGCTTCATGCTATTCCAAATCTGCTTGCTCGTATCAGTATTGAGGATTGTATCAAGAACGTCTCTATCGATGGATTGATAAAGAAAGTTCTTGAGTTTCAAGTCCTTAAGCATCTGATCATTGATCACCTTCTGTTGTGCCTCGGTAGGAACGACTCCTTCGTGCCTACTGATCCCATTTTCTATGAGATCCCAATACTCCTTCGAACGAATAAAATTCTCCATCAGTCGAGCCCAATGATCGTAAGACCATCAAACCGTAGAATTGCAGGCACAACAAAACCCTTCACACTGCTACTGTCTCCCATTGAATTTCTCGCTCTTATCACTCACTCTTCTTTCAACTACTCAAGCCTCTTTTGTGATGAGGCTCTGATACCAATTCTTGAAACTGGTTTGCAAATAAGAAATATTCGATCAAAACTTTTCTGATTGATAACAAAAGAGATTACAAACTGCTCCTATATAGAGGAGACTTGAAACAGAGATTGAAACAAAACACTACGCCACTAAACAACTACTTCCTATGAAATAGCAACTTCAAAGACTGAAACTAAAGACTCGGATACTACCAAACTGACCACTTCTTCCAACAAACTAGGAGACTTATTCATGCTTTGATCAATTCCTAACAAAGGTGAAGAAAAGAGTCGATATGGATGAGGTATGAAGTTGGAGAAATGGAGAGAAATCTAGGTCGAACGGTTTCGGGTCCGAAAATTGCTACGAGAAGGGAAGAGTTCAATTTCTGGGAAAAATTTCAAAATCAAATAAGAACTTGTGGTGTTCTTGAATTCTTTTCTCAGTTCTTTGTTTATTTTTACAGATTTAGCTTTTTTAATAGATTCTTGATTATAGCATATGAACGAGAGTTGTTTTTGTATGTTCATGTCTTTTAGTCAAATAATGGGGTCTATTTGTTGATGAAATAAAACATTAATGTAATGATTTTGTTCTACGTTTTTGATTTTTCGATAGTCATTGGAAAATATAAATACAGATTAATTAACTTAATTTTGTCGAATTTATTAGTATTATGACTTATAGATATATGAATCAACTAAAATCTCATTTTATATGGTTTTCGGATCGGGTTCAATTTGATTTGGTTTAGTATAGATTTAATGGTTTGATATCCGGTTTACAGCTTAAACCACTAAAATCGATTGAAATTGACATTTGTAGGTATATAGGTTTCAAATTTTTATTTCAAGAAGATATATGTTTCGAATTTTATTTTTGGGGATATATAGACAGAGACCTTAGTTTGGGCTGCTTATATGATTATATCATAGTTTTCGTGGGGAAATAGATCGTCGTTCTTATTAAAAAATGAATTATTATTTAATTATTTATTTTGATATATAGAGGATTAAGAAGGAACGGTGGCAAATTCGTAATATTTGAAAGATATAAAATTGACGATAAAACAAAAATACCCTCACGTACTACGCAAATATCTTCAGCCTCCATATTCTCCTCTCTCTCAACACTTTATTTCTCTTTCCATAATCTAAACTTGCATCAAAATTTTCCAACTATGGTTCATCCAATTCTTCGAATAGATGGGTCCCAAAATTATGTTTTTTAATTATTCAAATTCTTTAGATGTTGCTGCTATGCGTATACTGGCCCTTAGAATTCGGGCATTCAATTTCATGGAGAATTGAAAAAAGAGGATTCGTGATGACGATCGTAGCGATGTTTTACGAATCAACGAGAGACAATTGATACGCTTACAGTTTCATCACCATCAATCTTTGGTTTCAATCGCAGAACATTTGCCTCCAGATATGTTCTTCACGCAAAATTGTCATTATCGGTGCCGTCAGTGAGATTACCAACCATTTTTCAACTCATGAAAGTAAACCCTCTTGTCTCCTCTATCTCCTTTTATGATATAGCAAACACTTGCGGCTTACGTCGGCCACATTAACACCCAATCTCTTTTCCTAATTGCTTTTTGCCTTGCATTCCAATTGCAACATTTATAGTATTTTGATTTTGTGGGTTTTTCAATTTCAAACTAGGCTTGATAATTGTATATGATGTTACCCATCGAAATATATGTATATTATGTATATTATTATAACTGAAAATAACATAATCAGTAAATATTTATATATCGCATTATATATCAATATATTATGATATATATTACTAAATCTCATGTATTTATATATCATGCAATATATGTTAATATATCATTCAATATATGTTAATACATCATAAGAATATATCACGCAAAACAACAATTATATAATATCACGATATATGTTAATACATCGCATGAAAATAACAATGTTACGATCAGGGGCAGATGTAGTGAGGTTTTGGACCATGATTTTTTCAAAATTAGTATAATTGTTTAAGAATTTTTCATGATGTCTCTCTTAATACATTAATTTATGTTGTGTTACTTAATAATTTTTAGTTTTGCACCAGATAAAAATAATTTTTAGATCCGCCACTGGTTACGATATAAGATGACAGTGTTCTATAATCATCTTTACATTCTTTTATCATTCAAAAGATGTTCATGCCATGATGATGGATGGGCCCACCTCCGGTAGAGTTTGTCTCTTCAACATGACTCTAGACCTTCGGTTTTAGACGTACCAAACGGAAAGACATTTTTGACAATTCGAAAGATCTCTCTTTTCTCCTGCAAATAAAAAAGACCTCTACCCAATTTCTTGATTATTTTTTTTTCTATATTTGGTATGCCCCTAATTGACTCATTATTCTTTTGTTGGTCTTGAAATTGATATGATCATCCAATTTACCTACAAAAAGAAGTGAATATTATCTGCTACACTTTTGGAAACATAATTAAATATAATGTAATAAAAACTAAAACTAGGATATGAAATTCTAATATTTCCAATAAAAAGAGATATTTTTATTTCAACAACCGTCCCATTATATATTTTCCAAATAAAATTTTAGATAAAAATAGAAAAGAAGAAGAAAATATATTCACATGTTTTACTTTCTTTAAGTAAAATCTTCATCACCCAAAATGCTTTAAATCTTGAACCAACATTGATTTTTTCACATCATCTAGAAATTTGTTATAGCTGACAACAAATGAGATTGGCTTGATACCATATCAAAACCAAAATATAAGCATATTTGTTGAAGATCACGAGATTCAAAGTTTTTTTAATTACTTTGTCTTATAGAGCACAATAAACATACATATTGGATACCAATGCAATGCAAAAGCAATTACTCCATTCAAAAGAATGAAGATTTTTTTTGTGAATGGTCACTTAGTCAGGAACTCAGGTTGACTTACTTAGTCCGAATTGATTGGGACATAAAAGTCAGATGGAAAACTAAATTTAAATCAAAAGTTTATCCTAATTATTAACCGCGTCTGATATAAGTACACATGGAAGATTCTCTATTCTTAGAAGACATAGTGGCATGTCTTCTAAGAATAGAGAATCCCCGTGTATACTTTTTTCATATGCAATATATATTAACATTCATTATCCCCATGTTTTTGGAGTTCATGATTTTTGTTTTCATAGACTTCATGTATTTATATCCAAATTTTTAATATTATCTTATCAAAAATATGATATCAAAACTTCAAAAAAAAAAAAAAAATGAATCCTATGATTTTAGGTAAGAAATTGTAAATCTATAAAGTCAAAGTCAATATATTACAATTCAAAGTTTTGGCGCGTTATTTACTTTTGTTAATAAGTAATTTGGCGAGTCATTTATTTTAGCCAACAATTTTTTTATATTAAGTTTTGAAGTCTAATAACCATGTATACCTTCTTCCGTAAAAACTCCAGGATGCATTATTATGTTGATTTTTATCATTCATATGATGTTGGATTTTGAACACATCTTTATAACTTTTTGTGAGCTTTACTAAATTTAATTTTTCAAATTTTGTTATTCCATGTTAAAGAAAAATTAGTAAATTATTTTGTGCGACATTCAAAACATAATTTGTTTTAAAAACCTTTTTAAAATAGTACTTCACCTTTTTATCAATAAAATATTTGATAAAGTGATGAAAAAGCTATAAAACGTTTCAAAAATCTATATAATTCATATTTGTTTAAGTAACAAAACAAAAGAGCTATGAATACGATGTTCATAAGTTCTTTCAATTGATAGAGTTGGTTAATTAATTTTTTATAGTAACTCTAGCGACTAGTAATAAAATAGACACGAGTTAATCTATTTATTGTCAATTAATTCTAAAATTTAATATTTTAAAATAAAAAGACATGAATCTAGAATAATATATAAGCCCATGAAACTATCAAATTTAAATCAACTTGTCTGAGTCTGATTTTTATGACGTCACTTGGACTAAAACGGCACGCTGTTTTTTTTTTGCTTAACCCTAGTTCAATATATCTTCATTGATTAGAAACTAACTGGACCAATTAAACATTTTTTAATTAAAGATTTCATGGACCAAACTAATTAAAAGATTAATTGGTAAAATGTGAAGAGAAATCGGCAAATGATCAACCACTTAGGTTTAAGAATTTAAGTGTGTTTTATCATTTGTCTCACATTGCTTAGATTATAAAAATCAAGTGATATATAAGAGAGGACACACACTTCTATGTTCAAAAGTGTGCACCTAGAAATAGAGATGGTTAAGCCACACGCGAGCGCGCCGCCGCTCGCTCGGCTCGGCACGTGGCTCTTTGGCTCGTGGGCTCGATCTAAGGTGTTAGTAAAACCAAATGACTCTAAAGTCACTAGATGTCTTTATCGATCTAATTAAAATATCTATTTTTCAACCTAATCAATAATTTTTTCCGATTTCCGAGGATCCGGGTCAATTTAGTAAATCATATATCGTAGCAAATCCAAATATTACGCTTTCCAAACCTACCAAAGAAGAACAATTTTCTCATAACATATAATAGCAATATCTACAACACTTTTTTTTGTTTTGTCCAAGAAAGAAGCAGCCATGGAATCCAAAGGAGCAGCTCAGTGGAGCTCAATTTTAGTTCCTTCTGTTCAAGAGATGGTTAAGGAGAAGGTTATCACGACTGTTCCTCCTAGGTATGTCCGGTCTGATCAAGACAAAATTCAAGTCACCGATGGTTCTGGTCTAAATACCGAGATCCCAATCATCGACATGAAGCAGTTATGTTCTTCAACCGCCATGGACTACTCTGAGGTTGAGAAACTCGACTATGCTTGCAAAGAATGGGGATTTTTCCAGGTAAAGTTTTCTATTTTACAAAACAACCCATCGTCTTTCTTTATTAACATATTAGACCTCAGAGACTTTTCTTTTTGTTAAACCCAAAATGGACCATAACACTTTCTGTTTCAAAATTAAGCAATGTGGTTATGTCTTTATGGTCATTCACTGTGTCTACAGCTTGTAAACCATGGAATAGACCCAAGTTTGTTGGACAAAGTAAGGTCGGAGATTCAAGATTTTTTCAACCTTCCAATGGAAGAAAAGAAGAAGTTTTGGCAGCAACCAAATGACATTGAAGGTTTCGGACAAGCTTTTGTGGTTTCGGAAGATCAGAAACTCGATTGGGCAGATTTGTACTTCCACACAGTGCAACCTGTTCAATCACGCAACCCTCGCTTGTTCCCCAAGCTACCTCTTCCCTTCAGGTTCTCGCATCAAATTGTGTTAACATTATAACATATCTTCTTTCTCTATAAGCAATGGTTTCAAATCTAGAGGTTATTCGTAATTAAATTTCGATCTTCTGTTTCATCAGAGATACATTGGAGACGTATTCTGCTGAAGTGCAGAGCATAGCTAAGATCTTAATAGCGAAAATGGCGAGAGCCCTAGAGATCAAACCAGAGGAAATGGAAAAGTTTTTTGATGATGTTGATTCGATCCAAAGTATGAGGATGAATTACTACCCGCCGTGTCCACAACCCGATCAGGTTATCGGTCTAACTCCGCATTCCGATTCGGTCGGACTCACCATACTCTTGCAGGTGAATGAAGTCGAAGGTCTCCAAATCAAGAAAGATGGGAAATGGGTTTCTGTTAAACCTCTCCAAATGCTTTCATTGTCAATATTTTTTTTTTTTTTTTTTTTTGAAATGAATGTTAAATTTATTCACTTAAAAAAACATCTTTTACAACAAGTGCTTCAAATAGCTGAATATTTTTGAATTATTTCCGAAAAAGAAAGAGTGACGATAAAACCAAAATGATTCTTAGGTTCGAGTCGCGAACCATCGTGTGAGGCCTTCCTCATATCGATGATCCCCTAATGCTCGAATGGAGAGTAGTCTATTTCTTACATGTCTATCGATGAGTTGGATCAATCGAGACGGTGGTGAAGGTTCGTCTCCATGGCGTCTCCCGTTGCGTTCTCTCCACAAGGTATGGACCGTTGTTTGAAATGCGTAGCGGATGAGGAACATAGGAACTGTAGCTGTATTTGAGTCTGAGATTATGGTAATGAGTTCTGTCCAGTTTGTTGTGAACCTGTTAGAGAGCAAAGCTCGAGTCAAACCACCCCACACCGTGGAGGAGTAGCTGCAAGTGAAGAAAAGATGGTCTCTTGTTTCCATTGGATCATTGCATAATACACAATTTGTACTAGCCCCTGAGTTCCAAGAATGCATTCTGTCACCGATTGTCAAACGATTAAGAATTGCAAGCCACACCATTAGCGTGTATTTAGGTGTAGAATGGCAGAACCATAGACCTTGATACCAACTTACAATACCACTTGATTGTCGAATGAGTTTCCATGTGGTTTTGGAATTGAAATGTGCCATGAATTTGTCTCCTTGTTTACGCCAAAGTACCACATCATTTTCGCTTGGCTGTTGTTTGGAGCGTTGCATTTGAAGTGCATCTTCGATAAGGTTTAAATGCTCCACACGATGATTTCGTCTCCGGTGTGTGTCGATAGCTTTTGCTACTGTTGCGTGTAGCGGAAGTCCCAAATCGATACATCCTCTTAGGCCAGTTATGTCAATCATTCTCCCCATATCCGACCATTGATCGTACCAGAAAGAAGTACCCTTGCCACTCTTTATTTCAACCTTGTGAAAGTTTTTCGCAAGATCTCTATATTTTAGTAGCTTTCGCCACATCCATGAGCCTGTCTTATTCTTCTCCTTTAACGACCAGAAAGATCCTTGCCTAACAAGATAAGTTTTCAACCAATTAACCCATAAAGATGGTTGCGACGAGGTGATACGCCAGATCAACTTTAAACAACACACCAAGTTGACCTCTTTTAGAGAACGTAATCCTAGTCCTCCTTCATCATGTGGACGACAAACATCAACCCATGATACCTTAGCTTTTTTTGAGTTTAATACCGGACCAGACCATAGAAAAGCGGAACAAAGTTTCTCTATGTCACGGATGCATTGTCTCGGAAGTCTGTAAGCGGCCATCCAAAAGTTTATAATGCTCGTGAGGACTGATTTAATTAGTTGTAGTCGTCCAGCGAAGGAGAGAGATCGAGCAGCCCATGCAGCGATTCGAGATCGAATTTTTTCCGTTAGGGTAAGATAATCCATCGTAGTCATTCTCTTCGTCAACAATGGCAATCCAAGATAACGGATTGGGAGATGTCCTATTGTAAAAGGGTAGCGGTTTGACATAGTAAGTTGAGCTCGCTCATTTAATCCTGCGAGAAAAATCGTAGACTTCTCCACACTGGTTTCTAACCCGGAGATTTTCGCAAAATCTTCAAATACTGATACAATTCCATCGACAGATCTTGTCGATCCATCTGTGAACACCATTATGTCGTCAGCAAAGCTTAAATGTGTGAGCTTGATGTTCTTACATTTAGGGTGGTACCCTATCTTCCGTTCATTCGCAGCTAAATCCAACAACTTTGATAGCACGTTCATGCTTATCACAAATAAGAATGGAGAAAGAGCACAACCTTGTCGTAAGCCTCGTTCACTTCTGAAATAACCTGCTAACTCTCCATTTACTTGTATCGAGAACGAAGCTGTTGTGATGCATAGAGTAATCCAATGAATGAATTTTGTTGGAAAATTCATCGCAATCAGAGAATTTATCAAAAATGTCCACTGCACGGAGTCGAAAGCTTTTGAAATATCAATCTTAAGAGCACATCTAGGTGAGATGGATTCCTTGTGATAATCGCGAACCAATTCTGTGGCCAAAAGAAGATTCTCAATCAACAAACGATCCTTTATGAAGGCTGACTGATTGAGAGCAATGAACTTCGGCAAAATCCCTTTTAATCTGTTTGCTATGATTTTTGAAATCACTTTGTAAATCACATTGCAGCATGAAATAGGTCTGTAATCTTTCATCTCCTTCGCCTCGTTCTTCTTAGGTATCAGAGCTACTATTGTTGTGTTGATTCCTTTGGGTAAGAAACCCTTGACAAAAAAAGACTGAACCGCAATAGTGAACTCTTTCCCAATCACAGGCCAAGCCGCTTTGAAAAACTCAGTAGAGTATCCATCCGGACCTGGCGATTTGTTGCTTCCCATGGAGAAAACCACGGCTCTGATCTCGTCATCAAGGACGTCTCGTATTAGCATCGTTTGGTCAATGTCGGAGCAGCGGTAAGATAATATATCCTCCAACCTGTTCACCGTTGCTCCCTCATATTCCTCTGGTTTATGTTGGAGAAAGGACTTGAAGAAGGACTCAGCCTCTGCCTTTATGTCTTCACATTTTGACACAACCGTTCCATCTTGGCAAATAATCTCTCGAATTGTGTTTTGTGTATTTCGGGCAACCACTGCTCTGTTGAAGAATTTGTTATTTCGATCGCCTACTGCCAGCCAATGTACCTTTGATTTTTGTTTTAAGTATTTCTCCTCCAACTCTGAGACAAAATCCCATCTTCTATATGCGATATTTTCCTCCTCCAAGCTTTGTATCGATGGATTAGCTAGATTCCCTTCTTGTTTCTCACAAAGCTCATCTAATGCCTCCTTTGCTTTTTTGGAGAGATTTCCTTGTTTTTCCTTTGTTAGTGATCTGATTGCAGGTTTTAAAGCCTTCAATTTTTTTGAGAATCTGAATAGTGAAGATGTAGAGAGGAAAATAGGCTCAGTTGATTGCCAATGCTGCTCCACCAATGGTAGAAATTCCTTCATTTCCGCGACAACATTCACAAATTTAAATGGCCTGCGTGAGCTTGTGATCACCGAATCAAAATGAATTCTGCATCGAAGATGATCAGAGCAACCACCAGCTTCAAAGACATTAAATGATTGTGGAAAAACCTGCAACCATTTAACATTAATCAAGACCCTATCCAGTTTCTTCGAGATTAACCCTTCTTCTCTCTTGTTACACCAAGTATACAAGGGGCCGTGAGAAGCTAAATCAGAGATGGAACAATGTCTTGCCAGGTTCTGAAAATCTCTCATTCCCGAAGTTATGTTTGGTGAGTCCAAGTAACCTGAGTGTTCTGCACCCTCCAAAATCTCATTGTAATCTCCAAATAGAATCCATGGTTTATTTCGAAACAACGGAGCATCATGATGATCTCGTATATCATTCCATAATTCCTTGCGTTCCTCCACAAAATTTGAGGCATAGATGAAGGAACAGAAGAACTCTTCATCTCTGTCTGTGAGCTTAATCGAACAAGTGATCATTTGACCACTTTTAAACACCGGTGTTAGACGCACATTTTGCTTCCACACAACCCATATGCGTCCCAAACGGTGGAATTCATAATTCGCCAGCACTGACCAGTCCCGAAACACTGATGACTCGCCGTCTTACTTTCCTTGACTCTTGTCTCTAGTAAACAGCCAAATTGAAATGAACTTCTATTTACCCAGCTTCGCACCACAGAATGTTTTTTGATTTTGTTGAATCCACGAACATTCCAGAAGAAACCTGACATAAGTTATTTTTTGGAGGATTTCTTTCTTCCTGAAACACTAGGAGTGGATTCCCTCGTGTTTAAGGCAAAAGATTCAGCTAAGAATTTGTTTGTACCTTTTGTAGAACGAGGCAAGGGGGCACGAAGAACCCTTGTGTCGTGTTTTTCTTGGTGTACAAATTCTTCCTCTTTTTGAATAATTACCTCTTCTCTTTGAATAATCTCACCTTCTTCACTATGATCACTATTTTCACTTTCAACTTCTTCCGATTCATCTTGGTTTTCCTCGCTGAGTATGGAAAAACGTGACGGTGATCCCAAGGATTTTGCAACTGGTGTGTTTTCTATTGATCGTCCTATTTTTGCAGGAGAGACTTTTGACCAACTTGTTTCATTCTCCTTTTCTTCTTCAGTCTTTTGCCGTTGTGTGATATCTTGGACATGTGTAGTTTCAGAATCCACTATAATCGTCTCTGTTGCAGGAATTGTTACATCTTTCCCAGAATCACTGCTTACTAACACCATAACCATCCCCTTCTTGGTGGTTACCTCTGCTTCACTCTTATCAACAAAATAATCTTTTCTCTGCTCATTCATCCTCTCTTCATCTGATTCCTTTGCTTTCATTTCTTGTAGAATTGTGTCTGGTTCCCTTTGATCTAGCTCCTTCTCCTTTTGCACCATCACAAGAGTATTGTCCAAATGTTCTGAAGAAGTCAAAGAGATTATCGTAACTGGGTCTTCCTTTTCCTTGAGACCCACCTTTTCCACGTTTTCTATATTCTCCTTCTCCTTTCCACCCTCCTCTGTCCCCCTTGCCCGGTACCTTCCTTGCCCCTTTCCCACGATGCAGACTTCAGCTAAATGACCCCATTTAGAGCAAGTGGTACATCGTACCGGTAGCCAAGGATATTTAAACTCAATCACTGCATCAATTCCCTTATCAGATTTGAATCTGAATGATTTGGGTAACTCTTTCGTTAAGTCAGCTTCTACAAAAACCTTTGCATCCTCAAAGCTTTTACACGTCTCCGTATCTGGATGTAATCTCTTTGGGGTTCCGACAGAACTCGCTAGAAAACCCAGCCCTTTCCATGAAAACATTTGATGAGGAACATTTTTCAGAATTACCCACATCGGAATGGATTTGATTTCCGGTTGTGCAGCCTCTGTTACCGGAGACCACTTTGAGATCACCATCGGAACATCCGCTATGTTCCACATGCCGCGTCGAAGAACCCGATTACGAATTGAGCTCTCCCTGATTCTAAACTTTATGGTAACATCATTCACCACATATGCGCCGACCCTCACTGATTTATCACCCAAAGTCCAGATTTTATTCACGATAACATGAACCTTTGCGACGTGAGGAGCTTTAGTCAGAAATTTACCGATAAGAAAGTCTTCCCATAAAGGAGGAGCGTCTTCAATAACATCATCTGGTATCACCACCGTTGGAGCTCCATCTATGATCGAGACATTGAGATTGTGTTTCGAGAGAGTTTGCTTGTTTTGAACCACTGAGACCCACGAAGGAGTCTTTGGATTGTCTTTGGGATGATCTGGTTCCACCGGAGAATGCCCCGGCGAGGCCATGTTGCGGAGAAGCGGCGGTCAACGACCAGATCGCCGACAGAAGTTAGGTGATCGAGAAACCAAGAAAATCGCACTTTGAATCGCACTAGAGATGACGTGGCATCGCACTCGCACCCTTTAGTTCACATTATGCGTCACAGACAAAATAGCACAAACTTTGCAAAAAACAGAGCATAACAAACCGAAACCAATCCAAAAATGGCAAAATGTAAAGATGATTTATATTAGACTCTTTCTTTTGTTTTCCTACCAAAAAAGGTCTCCTTATTATATGTTAAATTCAATATATTTTGATGGCTAAAACTAATTATATTATTAAAGAATAATTCTTACATGTACTATTAGGCTATCCATATCCATTTTAGAATGGATTATCCAATCCGTCTCTTATCTGATCAACTTTTTTCCATCGCATATACGTATTATGATAGTTACTTATTTGAAATAGTTTAATATGCTTGGTTTGTACATGAGTAAATTAGTATGGACATAACTTTTTTAAAAGAAAATATTAAAAAACAAAAAGTAGTGAGAAATATTCGAAATTTTTCAGATATTCCTAAAACTACTCGTAATTATCCGATGTATGTGATCTCGGATTGACTCTTATCCAAATTAGTGAGAATTATGATAACTATTTTAAGATATATATAAACTATCTGGGGGTGTCAAAATAGTTAAAATTGATGAGTCCAACTCAAACTAATCCAAACCATAGATCTTAAGGAGTTAGAAATTTGGGTACTAAATAATTAATGAGTTAAATAGGTTAATGGATATAATTAGTTGGTTAAAATGGTTTGGATCAAAATAGATTAATGAGTTATCCATAATCAAACCAAAATTAATTTAATAACTTAAATCAAATGTACAAATCAAATAATCGAATCAAATTTCTAAATCAATTTTAATCTGAATGTAACCTTATTTATATTTGGATATTTAAAACAGAAATTTTATATATGGATATTTAAATCGGTTTATTTTATTGGTTTAGCGAAAACCGATTGAGACTTTGATATGATTAATTTTGTTTGGCTTTCACTCTTCAATAACCAGAAGAATTTTTAATTAAAAAATCCAAATTATATTACTTCGATACAGTTAAATCCATAGTACAAAACTAAACCAATTTCACATTAAACCGAACCAGTTGAACATGTGGAAGAACATCAACTTCGATTTAGTTAATCAAATCCAAAACGTAATAATGCAAACCGATTTGAAAAATTGGAACGCTTGCTATTTCGAGGACGACGATCGATGATGATGAATTAAATAATAATAATAATAATAATAATAATAATAATAATAATAATAATAATAATAATAATAATGGTATGATAATTATTCATTATTATCATGATTAATTTTGATAATTATTTTTTAATAAAATAAAATTAGTCATGGATCAACCCATTTGACCATTAACTCATTAATTTAAATGACTTATGGATTGATCCAACTCATTTGAATGAGTTGGATGAATTCATTATCTATTTAACTTCAAGTGATGGGTTAGTTTGGTTTGGTTTAACTATTTTGACACTATTAGAACTATCCCACCATTTACCCAAGTTTTTCATCCAACATTTTATTGGGTATACTTTAGCTATTCAAGTAGTAATAATAATAACAAAAAAAGGTAGCAGTTTTACTTTTAGATATCCAAAACACCTAATTATGACCTTTGCATGTGATTATCGATACTTTATTTCAGCTATTCAAGTATTAATAGTAATAATACTTCAGATATCCAAAACACCGGCGCTCTGCTTGCTTGTGAGCTTTGTAGTTTCGTATTTACTATTTTTTCCGTGCTCTTCATTTGCTATGTGAGATTTTTTTTTATGTTTCCTAAGTCATGTGTTAGATATGAATTCTAGATAACTGTAATATTTAAGGTCTGTTTCTCGATAATCTTTTGGGCTCTGTTTTCCGATAAACTTTCGGGCTATGTTTTTCCCGGTAAATTTTCGGGCTTTGTTTTCCCGTAAAACTCTCGGGCTTTGTTTATGATTTATCCGGAATTGTATCTTACTGTGTATCTTTGGATGTTTAATAATATCCAAAACACCTAATTAATACCTTTTTGTTATTATTATTAGGCTAAAGTATGCCGTTTAGTGCGATGTCTTTTAGTCAGAACCGTGCTTAATGAGTTAAAAAAAGGCATTTGCATAGAGTTCCTAAAATATATAAAATTTTAGGGGCCCCTTATTTTTTGAAAATATGTTGTATCCTAGTGGTATTGAGTGAGTAAGTTTCATTCATACAATCTAGGTTCGAGTCTTGGTTGTGTTTTTTGTTTTTTTTTTTTGAATTTAGACTTTAAATAAAAAAGAGATCGATGTTCCAATCAAACAGAAAATCTAGATCCTACTCCTAAAAAAAAATATCATAATCACATATTGAAAAAGAATCGATTGTAAATTTTGTTAGTTTATAAATAACCTTTACAATTTACAAAGAGAATTAGTTAAAAACTTAGATTATGAGAGGTTGGTGAACGACTTTATTGAAAAAGAAGGAAGAAAAATATTATGTCTTAAACTTTTTATATTATCGTTTATCGTTTTGTTTTGAACACTTTATATCGTTTTTAAAAAATTATATTAAAAGGGCCCTTATTTTTTAATTCGTCTCGAGCCTCTACAGACCTAAGCACGGCACTGCTTTTAGCCTAATCAAAAAAAATTTGTTCATCTAATCAAACATCAATTCCATTATTTCATGAAGAAAACCAACGGGCATCTTCTATATTTCCCAGATTTGATAATAATTAAAGATATTGATTTTTTTTTTTTATCCACAGTGTCCAATAAATTAGACCGGTTCAGAAATTCAAATCGAAAGAACAACGTTTACATAAAAAATATCATGTGGTTGTCGTCGAGTACGACGTGCCAACATATCCGCTTTTGAGTTACTAAGACGAGAGATGTAGGATAGGAAAAAAATTGGGAAAGTTTGCTTGTTGCGCTCCAATTCCCTCCAAGATATTGATTTATAATTTGTTTTTTTTTTTGTGTTGACAAAAGCCAACAACAGAGAGGAAAATATATCATGTCGATGTGATATTTTTTTTTTTAACATATCTAATTGAAACGTTTGTGTTATTTTAATTGAGCTTCAAACCATACGAAGTTAATTCACAAAACAAAAAAAAAACATAAGAAGTTATGAATCGTATTATCTCGTTGAACTCATTAGGGGGGGGGGGGGGCGCAGAAACTGCTAAAAATTTATTTAAAAGTTTTGTTTTTCTGTCAGTGCACAAGTTAATTTTTGTTTATAATATGAATATCTAACCATAACTATTACATTTTGTAGTTAAAGTTTAATATATTTTATTACTATTTAAGTATTTATTAGTGACTTCGATTAAACTTTCTTTTGCGGCAATGCTTTAACTTTCGATAAGATTGATATTTTTACGGCAACAGTCATTTGCGGGTTGGTCTGCCAAAATATACTAATAAAAATATTTTATTTTAATATTTTAATCGAAAATAAAATTGGTTCCATTATATGAATGTATATTATTCAATTTTACTAAATAACTTGTTTTCATAGAGAGACAATTTTATTCACACAAATAAATAAATACAATAAGTATTTGTATTAAAAAAACTCAAGTCTGTTTTGTCTTTATAAAAATTGATGGATTTCACGAAATCGCACAATGATCACTTGGGCCCAAGTGAAGAAAGAAGATGCTGAGCCCATTGAGAATTCCAGTCAACCAAAGCAGTCAACCAAAACAGAAGAAGACAAAAACCAATAACCAGAAAAAAGTACGGGACGTTCCTCCATGAATTTTTTTTTGAGCTTCTTCAATGAATCTTCAAAGACAGCTAGTGACTAATGGATAAGAATTGCTTTTTATTCTAGATTCTTCTGATAAGTTTATATAAGATGTGTGTAAATCTTCGTTAGAGAAACCTCACAAAAACAGAGTAATCTTCACAAAAACAGAGTAATCTTCACAAAAACGAAAAAGAAAAATGTCTTCTTTCAACTTCTCTCCTCCTTGTCAAGACTCTTTTCCTTTTGTCAATCATCTCCATCACCAAGAAAGCTTTCTTCTCCTTGTCTTTCTCTCTCTCTCTTCAACACCTATGAGGTTTCCTCATTCTCCATCACCAAGACTCAAGCTTTCTCCTCAAAAATTTACTCTTCTTGTCCCTTTCTCCTCAAAGAAATTTTAATTTAAATAATATTTTCTTTTTATCTAAAAGTTAAAAGAAAAATACATCATCGCCAAAAAAAAAAAGTCCTAAAGTAATGAAAAAAATTCAATGTCCTTCTGTAAAAAAAATTGTCATTAAAAAAAAGGAAAATTTGTAAACAAAATGTCACTAAAAGGTAAAAGGAAAATTCGTAAAAAATGTCATTTAAAAAGGTAAAAGAGAAAATTTGTAAAAAATATCATTAAAAAGGAGAAAAGATTTGTTTCATGTCAATACGTTTAAAATAAAAATAAAAAAATGTCATAACTAATCGAGAAAGAAAGGAAAAAAAAAACATCATTGAAAAAATTTGTAAAAAAAATGTCATTAAATAAAAGTAAATGGGGAAAAATACATCATTGGAAAAATTTGTAAAAAACAATGTCATTAAATAAAGGTAAATGGGAAAATTTGTAAAAAATGTTATTAAAAAAAGTAAAAGAGAAAATTTGTAAAAAAAAATATCATTAAAAAAGAAAATTTGCTTCATGTCAATACGTTTAAAAAAAAAAATGGAAAACCGTCATAACTAATCGAGAAAGAAAAGAAAAAAAATATAAAGGAGAATGCACTCAAAATTATAACTCATTAGATCGTGACATGTGTCATTTTAATTGAGATGATGACATGTGTTAATATACTAACGTATAAAGTTAATTTTAATTTAAATAATATTTCCTTTTTATCTAAAAGTTAAAAAAAAATACATCATCGCAAAAAAAACATATCCTAACGTAACAAAAAACGTCAATGTCCTTCTGTAAAATAAATTGTCATTAAAAAAAGAGAAATTTGTAAACAAAATGTCACTAAAAGGTAAAAGGAAAATTTGTAAAAAATGTCATTTAAAAAAGATAAAAGAGAAAATTTGTAAAAAATATCATTAAAAAGAGGAAAAATTTGTTTCATGTCAATACGTTTAAAAATAAAAAAAAATGCCATAACTAATCGAGAAAGAAAGGAAAAAAAATACGTCACCGGAAAAATTAGTAATAAAAATGTCATTAAATAAAGGTGAATGGGAAAATTTGTAAAAAATGTTATTAAAAAAAAGTAAAAGAGAAAATTTGTAGAAAAAAATATCATTAAAAAGAAAAATTTGTTTAATGTCAATACGTTTAAAAACCAAAAAAAGGAAAACTGTCATAACTAATCGAGAAAGAAAAAAAAAAAATACATCATTCAAGCAAATCATGAATTCGAGAGTTCCACAAATCGATCAAAGCTATTTTACTTTAAATTTTGCCCAACGTGAGTGTGACACGTAAGCAAAATCGTAACTCACCAGATCGTAACATGTGTTAATTTTAATTGAGATTGTGACACGTGTCAATATATTAATATAAAAATATAATACATCATCGCCAAAAAAAAATGTCCAAACGTAACAAAAAAAAGTCAATGTCCTTCTGTTAAAAAAATTGTCATTAAAAAAGGGAAAATTTATAAACAAAATGTCACTAAAAAGGTAAAATGAAAATTTGTAAAAAATGTCATTCAAAAAAGGTAAAAGAGAAAATTTGTAAAAAATATCATTAAAAAAGAGGAAAAATTTGTTTAATGTCAATACGTTTAAAAACAAAAAAAAAGAAAAAAATGCCATAACTAATCGAGAAAGAAAAAAAAAATACATCATTGAAAAAATTGTAAAAAAAATGTCATTAAATAAAGGTAAATGGGAAAATTTGTAAAAAATATTATTAAAAAAGGTAAAAAGGAAAATTTGTAAAAAAAATACCATTAAAAAGGAAAAATTTGTTTCATGTCAATACGTTTAAAAAGAAAAAAAAAATGTCATAACTAATCGAGAAAGAAAAGAAAAAAATACATCATTCAAGCAAATCAAGAATTCGAGAGTTCCACAAATCGATCAAAGCTATTTTACTTAAAAAATTTTCCAACGTGAGTGTGACACGTAGGCAAAATCGTAACTCACCAGATCATTACATGTGTTAATTTTAATAGATTGACACGTGTCAATATATTAATATAAAAATATAAATTTTCTTTCTCTACATTATCTATTTCTTAAATCAAAGTGTAGTGTAACTAAAAGGAAATAATAGTCTAAAAATAAGACATGTTATAAAAAAAAATTAAAAGGAAATAGTAAATCAAAAAGAGTAAAAAAGAAAAATAAGACAAATTATTTATAATTGTAGTGTAATCAAAATAAAATAATAGTCAAAAAAAGAAAATAAGACATATTATTAAAAAATTAAAAGGGAATACTAAATAAAAAAACTAAAAAAGAAAAATAAGACAAATTATTTCCAATTTCTAAAAGTATTAGTGCGGCATAAAAATTGATATTCATGAGATTACAACATGTTTTGTTAATACTTTTAAATTTATTTACTAATATATTTTGTTAATTTTCTTACTATTTGCACTAATGACATATATAAACATAAATTTGATAGAATGCATTATGCATATATTATTTTGATATTTTGGGTATTATTGATTGACAAGGAATGCATGAGTAAAAATATGGTTTTAATATTATGGATGAAATACATGAGTTGTATTGCGAGATGAAATACGTGGAGTTGAAATTCAGTTTGAAACAAAGTTACTAATCAACATCTAAAATAAGTGTGCGAGTAACAATCAAAATCTAAATATTTACATCAACAAGATTTAACATATATTTCTTACATTTTCATAAATTTTATCTTTATGAAATTTAATCGATTACCGACACGTTTTACTTTATTTTTTATCATTTATAAATAAGTTATAATTAAAATCCCGCGTATTACGCGGGTCCTAATCTAGTATATAATATAGTGGTTTGTGTTTAGTGTTGTTATTGTGCCACCATTCAAATTTACATTCGTATAATGCATATTATTGACAACCAAAATTAATGTAGATTCAAAGTAAGTACTCTAACACATCATATATTGAAACAAGAATTAAACACATTAGATATAGATGAAAATTAATTAGGATTTATTTTGCAACTGAAGATCTTCTTCTATTCTCTCCTCTCTTATCTTTTGCGTTTTCTTTTTATTTTTGTGGGAGGTGTTCTCGTGAGTGCACGAGATGATAAATAGTGATATTGTCTTTCTCTGTTTTCGGATTATATATTAGTTCGGGCCTTCGGGCTAATGTGCCTTAGTGGGATTTGTCAAAAATTAGCATGGGCCGTGACATCTTCTTTCTTTCGATGACGTCGGATTTGAGAAAGAAAAGAGTGATTTGGGTTTTTGTCTTTTAGGGAAATTTGGGCTCACACAATTAGATTTGGGTAATGGGCCACAACAGAAATCTTCGATAATCTTCATGTCGAAACCCTGTACGCATCTCAGTATCAAATTTTGTGTATTAATATCTTATTTATGTAATAAGAGATATATGTAGTATGCAGTCATAATTACTCCAAACCCTAGTTCGCTCATAATGTTGTTCCCGTCTGTAATGTCTGTTCCAACCATGACACTCCGGTTCGACAACTCCTCCAGCACTTTGGTTCCTCGATTCCTCTCTTCTTCCTCCCTTCATCTTTTGTCAAACAATTCACTGCCAACGGTAAAGATCCGAGTTATCCGCGTTCCTCGAGTCCTCTCTTCTTCTGTGTGCCTTGACACGCAAGAAAACATAAGTCGTTCTGCTACTGATGCGGCTCTGGACTCGGTGGTGAAGATCTTCTCTGTCTGTAGCGAGCCAAACCTTGTTAAACCTTGGCAGAAGAATGACGAAGAAGAAGCCACGGGTTCTGGTATCCATAAAACATTCTCTCCTCTGTGATTTCTCTATTAAATTTCACGTCTTGGAACAATTAGGTCAAGCACTTTCTTTAGACTCAAATATCTTTCATATGTGGAATATTATTTAGGATTTGTAATCGCCGGAGAGAAGATTCTTACGAATGCCCATGTTGTTGAAAATCACTCGTATGTGCAAGTGAGAAAGCATGGTTCCTCGTCCAGATACAAAGCAAAAGTTAAAGTGATTGGTCATGAATGTGATTTGGCCATCTTAGTTATTGATAGTGAAGAGTTTTGGGAGGACATAAATCCTTTGGAGCTTGGAGGCATTCCTTTTGTCAACGAAACTGTCTCCGTTCTTGGTTATCCTGAGGGTATGTCTTGAACAATGCTTTAAAATTTTGGTACTGAGTAATTAGATCGGTGGGATAATAATAGACTAAACATAGAAGCGAAAACAAAACAAAATTTTGAAATCTTTATGGCATTGAGAAAAGAATTACGATCATGACTGCCCGATAGATTAGTGGTGGTATGTTGTGCGGTGTCTCGAATTTATTTAAAGGCACATGCAATTTTATATTATTGAACATATATGTATGTTTATTTGAATACTTTGTTTTGCATAAGCTAAACAATATCATTGCGGATATAGTCATAAGAACGAGTAATGAGTTATGTTATGCATTCAATGCAGGTGGTGACACCATTTCCGTTACAAAAGGTATTGTCTCGAGAGTTGAACCTACAAAATATGGTCACAGCTCCACCGAGTTATTGACGATACAAATAGATGCGGCTATTAACGATGGAAACAGTGGTGGTCCGTGCTTACAGGAAACAAAGTTGCTGGTGTAGCATTTCAAGGTCTTTCATGCTCTGAAAATATAGGGTGAGTTGAAACTATAAATCTTGGATACTCTTTTGTCCTAAGTCCAAGGTAAAGTGGATTGCAAGAGTTCAAAATTGGATACGTGACAACATATACATAAGCTTAAATATTGTCAACTTACATTTTGCATAATATACTTTTTGTGATTGCGAAATAACATAATTTTTTTGGTGGTTTCCCGTGCAGCTACATAATACCAACTCCAGTAATTAAGCATTTCTTAAGTGGTGTTGAAAAAAGTGGTCAACACATTGGTTTCGGTTCATTGGATATATCGTTTCAACCTCTGTGGGATGTTCAAATACGTAAACACTTTAAGATGAGTCATGGAATGACATGGATTCTTTTAAACGAAACAAATCCACTGTCAGGTGCTCATGGAATTCTGAAAAAGACGATATTGTTCTTGCAATTGATGGTATTCCCATAGAAAATGATGGGAAAGGTAATGGCTATATATATATAGATTTTTCGCATCTCATTTGTGAATCTTGTTCTTGTGTGTTGTAGTTATGAAGTGAATCGATATTTGTTTCATGCAGTTCTTTTTAGGAAAAAAGAACGGATCAGTTTTAATCATTTAGTTTCTATGAAGAAACCAGGTGAAACAGTCTTACTTAACGTCTTAAGAGAGGGACAACAACATAAGTTCAATATCATTTTAAAAACTGTACGTCATCTACTTTCTAGTGACATATTTGGTACTAGAGTCTTGTGACTTATTTATCAAGTAATGAAATCATTGTCCCTCTAGTTCTTGTTTAATAGTTGGTTCACACTTTATTTAGAACGGACCATTATCAAATGTTTTTTTTTTCTTGTACGCAGGTGCAGCCACTGGTTCCAAAGCGCCAACTTGATCCAAGTTATTACATATTTGCGGGTTTTGTCTTTGTGCCTCTCTCTATGTCATACATTAAAAATCATTATAGTTGTTACATATGTCCCCGCTGTTCACCGAAAAAGAAGGCCCACAAAGCGGGTGAACAAATTGTCATAATTTCTAAGGTAACTTGAGCTACTGAATTCAGTTTTTAGTAGTTTCAAATATATGTAAATGACAATGTCTTCTTCGTTATCTTGGCATCAAGAGTTAAAGATTTGTTTTTCTTTTCGTTTTGGGTTTAATTAGGTGCTATTAAATGACATCAACACAGGATACACTGATTTCGAAGAATTGCAGGTAAGTCATCTATTGCTTATTGTCAATTGAAGGTTTTGGAACACCGTGATCACTTCAACTCAGCTTATTCTAATACTGGAAACTCATAATAAAAGAGAACCATATATAGTTCCACGTTCAGTTGTCTTGAGAAACATAACTTTAGTTTTACTAAATCCTTTCCCATTATTTTGTGGCTGAAAAAGGATAAAATTTTGTGGTGTAAATAGGTGAAGAAAGTGAACGGAGTCCAAGTTTTGAATTTGAAGCACCTATATGAGCTTGTAGAGAAATGTTGCACGGAAGATTTAAGATTGGATTTAGAATATGAACGAGTTGTTGTCTTGCACTATAAATCTGCAAAAGAAGCCAATTCATTGATCTTGGAACGTCATGGGATACGGTCTGCAATGTCCAAGGACCTTCAAAAAGAATACTAGCAGTTTTTTAAAAAGGATTTGTAGTTGTTTTGATTTTTGTAGAAATATAAATGACGTATTATCTATTTAATCCAATATTTGTGCTTCCACCCGGTCCTTTTGGTAGCTGAGTGTGGAGCATTGATTTTTCTTTTTTTTTCTTTATTGTTATTTGGAAACAATAAAAACTCCTTTTTTAATATGTATTTGAATTTCATTTAAAATGAGAGGGTTGTAATTTGTTTACAAAATTTGCTAACCAGCTTTAGAGTTTATCCTTACCAATGAAATAAACAAAAACCAAATCGAATATATACATATCTATTCGGATCCATCAAATTCTCTAGTCACATGAACAGTTGGACCTGGTTTCTACCGTTACTTTGCTTTTGAACCATTTGCAGAAAGTTTTAAGTAAAGAGAAAGAGGTTAATTACCTTAATTCTTTTTTTTTTTGGTCTCCTAATTCTTTTAAAATCACTCTTGTGAATGGTTTTCTTTATAAAGCTCATTCCAATTCTTGGTTTTATACTAGGAATTTTTATAATTTTTTGTTGAAAAATAGCGACTAATAATAATTTTTAAAATATTTATTTTTAATAGTATATATCCAATATATAAAAATATTCATAACGACTTTTATCCTTAATTTTTTTAATATACAATTTAAACACTCTAAGAGTACAAATCTAAAAAATATATTGATTATCAACGGTCAATAATATAATATATTTGTGTATATTTTAAATATTTTGTTGATTTATTGGATTTTTAACATGATATATATTAGTAAATTTGTTCAAAAGCTATAACCAGCTTATAGATTATATTTTACAGTATCTTTAAATTAGTATAAATAACATCAAAATTCATTTCCCACTTATATATTTTTATTCATTAATAGTGGAAGAAGGTGAAGCGGCTATAGTTTTAGTGAGACATGTGAAAAAAAAAAAAGTATTACATTTTAAAAATATTTTAAGCACCACAAGCTTAGTTGATTTTTTAACCTCTCTCTCTTTCTCTTAAAAAATAAATTAATGTATATATTTTTGTATCTAATTTACATTCATATATTAAAAATTTGTTGTTAACATGTTTTACAACAACTTAATATTGTTAGTTACCACCAAATTATATCATCACCAATATTTTTAGTCAGTTTTACTACAAAAACATGTTTATTCACAGACTTTTTTTATCTTTCATTGTTATATCTTTTTACTCTATCTATCATCATTTATATCAATTTTTTCTTCGTTTTAAAAAATTAATTAATGTATATATTTTTGTATCTAAGCTACATTCATATATCAGAAATTTGTTGTTAACATGTTTTACAACAACTTAATATTGTTAGTTACCGCCAAATTATGTCATCACCAATATTTTCAGCCAGTTTTACATATATACCTATTTATACAATAAACTATTTCCTAAAAAAATTCCTATTTACATTTTTTTTCTTTATTCACTCTATTATATAATTTTCCATATTTTTTTTCATTTGGATCCATCAATTTAATAATTTTATGTATTACAAAAATTGTATGCTTCTTTATTTTATATATGTATTGCCATGTTTATTTTTTCGTGTTTTTTGTTTATACAAAAATGTACAATTAAAAAAATAGAAAATTTATTAACTATTTCACTTCCCTTTAAATTTTTCAAAATGCATAGATTTTCTAAAATGAAAAAGTTTGTGAAAAGAAAAAAGAATTTAAAATTGAAAAATTCCTACTAACAACAAAAAGAAATTAACTTAATTTTAAATGGTAATGTGGTATATAATTATTGGTCGTTTTAAATTTTATTTGGATGCTTTAAACTTTAAATAGTATGAATTTTTATATAATATAGATTCAATCATTTTGTATGCCTATCTTTATAAAACAACAATAAGAACCATTGAAATCAGAATAAATATGAAAAAGAGAACAAATTAAAAGAAAAACAAAAATCTTAGAGCATAACACATACCGGGCAGCCTTCCACCGTTTACAGATATATGAAAGATAAAAGAAAATGCATCTATTTCATAAATATTTATAGATATATGCATGTATACATTGTTCAAATTCATAATCAACCACAAAATCTTATTTATCAATCATAATTTGATTCATTGTTTTTTAAACTATACTATCGAAGCCCACTAAATCTTCGTCATTAGTTTCCTTCTTACGCCATAATCAACACAACAAATACTTGAATATATTCACATTGTTTGTGTTTCCTGAAAAATAAATAAAAAATAATATAGAGTAGAAACTCTATAATTAATACTCGATAAATTAACAAATCCAATAAATTAATAAATTTCTTTGATAAAATAATAAGATAATAAAATTTAAAAAAATCCTATACAAATATATTTTAGGATAAATTAACAAATTCGATAAATTAATAAAAAAATTTGATGTTATTTTAGGATATTACTCATAAATTAATAACTCTATAAAATAATAAAATATAATAGTCCCAACATTATTAATTTATAGAGTTTTTACTATACTAGATAAGAGTCACGACAATTAAGAACAAACTAGTATATATATCAATTGGCAAACAGCAAGCTTTCCACATAAAAGCAAAAAATATGAGAAGAATAAAGAAGCAATCTCAATAATAACTCATGTAGAGATGGTCGACAGAGGCAACGTTGCAACGCTGAGGAATTTTAGATCGCCGACTGATTTATTTAGCCAAGTTCGATTTATCATTGATTAGATTTTGCTAAAGAAGGGGATGAACATAAATTTAAGGAAATGAAACAGAGATTTTAGGGATTTGGTTGACAAAAAGACGTAGAAGATATTAAGGACTAAATAAAGAGATTTAGCGAGAAATTTAAGAAATAAAACAAAAAATTAAGGCTGGTGTAGTGGGTCGGTTATTTTTTCTAAAAAAATATTAAGGTTCGTGTTGGTTATCAAATTAATGATCTTCTATATACTAAAACACAAGTGACTTGTGCAATAAGATTTTGACACATGACAATTAAAATTTATTAAAGCACAAGTCACTTGTGAAATAAAATTTTGACACGTGGTAATTAAAAAAATTACAACAGATTATATATCAATTTATCGAGAAAAAATTAGAGACAGTTTAAAAAATTAGAGCACTATTGTTAAACCTCCCAATTTCCACGGTCACTTTACAACTTTAAAAAAAGAAAATAAAAATTAGAGCACAATTATCCACCTCCATTATCCCACGATCTCTTTCATTCAAACTAAAATATTGGAAAGCATGGACAGTTACGACCCCAAATCTATATATATGATTCATTACATTTGCAATAACCGGAGTCATCCTTTTGTTGATGTTGGTTTTTTAAACAAGTTTTTTTTCTGTTAAAGTGTTTTTTTAAACAAGTCAATGATGAAATCATTAGGAGCCTTGAGATACCATATTAAGCTTATATCTTTTGTAAATGGGAGAATTTGAAAAATATCCTATTTATGTTTTAAATTTTGAAAAATATATTTTTGTTTTTTGTTTTTGAGAACTAACTATTTTTATGTGTGATAAAACATTTCTGTCATAATTTGAATTTTTAAAATTATATTTTTAATAAATCAAATTTAAATTCGAAAAAATAATATTTTATATATATAAATATTAATAATTAATTAAAATTTAAAATTTATTATTAGATAAATCTATTGAAATATTTCAAAATTTATCTTAAAAAAAAACTTACGTGCTATATATATATAAAAAAAATTCATCATTTTGTTAAGAAGAGGCCAAATGAACATTCATTGAAACTTAGATTTTTTATTTTCAAACCAATCATTTTTGTCAATTTTGATTGGTTTAATTTAACCAATAAACTTAGCATAATTTCCATTATCCTAACCAAAAGATTTGGGTTGATCTTGGATCATTGGTTCAATTAAACATAAAGATGCAAAACCATTGATAACATCAAAATGTTAGATAAATACATATTTTTATGAATAAAATCGAAATTACAATTTAAAATAATATTATCATCAAAAATTCCAATGATTTTGTTGGTGAAGGAAACAGTCTCCCACGAGTTTCATCTCTCTGGTATGTTATATTTGTTGGGGCAATTTCCACCCCATCGAGATTGACCACCGAAAATGGCTAAGTAAAGATCTTGGGCCTAACCGACTTCGGTGGTACGAGACAGCCAACATGCTGGCGAACCAACAAACGGTGACGAGCCAACATGCTGGCAAACAAACAAACGGTGACGAGCCAACATGGCGAACCAACAAACAGTGACGAGCCAACATGTTGGCGAACCAACAAACTGTGACGAGCCAACATGCTGGCGAACCAACAAACGGTGACGAGCCAACACGCTGGCAAACCAACAAACGGTATCGAGCCAACATGGTGGCGAACCAACAAACGGTGACGAGCCAACATGCTGGCGAACCAACAAATGGTGACGAGCCAACACGCTGGCGAACCAACAAACGGTGACGAACCGACATGCTGGCGAACCAACAAACGGTGACGAGCCGAAATGCTGGCGAACCAATAAACGGTGACGAGCCAACATGCTTGCGAACCAACAAACGGTGACGAGCGAACATGCTGGCGAACCAACAAACGGTGGCGAGCCAACATGCTGGCGAACCAACAAACGGTGACGAACCAACATGATGGCGAACCAACAAACGGTGACAAGCCAACATGCTGGCGAACCAACAAACGGTGACGAGCCAACATGCTAGCGAACCAACAAATTTTGAGGAGCCAACATGTTGGCGAACCAGAAAACGGTGACGAGCCAAACGTTTTGGTGGCGAACCAATATTTTGGCAACAAGCCAAACTGCTGACAACACTCCGAGCCAATGAGCTTAGCACCGAGCCATGGAGCTCGGGTCGGTAACACACCAAGCCATGAAGCTCGGATCGGCAACACACCAAATCACGAACGGACTCGTTGTAACCGAGCCGAAACTGATCATCGAAGATAAAGCCAAGCTCGGACAGGAAGTTGGGCCGAGCTACGCAAATGAACGTATGGGCCGAGACGACAAGCCCATAACAAAGATGTGAATATCAAAGCCCCTAGCTAAATCCGAGGCAACGAGCCACAACAGGTCGGTGGGTCAAATTAGCAAGTCGAAGTAAGAAGCTCATACCCAAACCGATTTAGACAAACTAGAGAGGAAAAGAAATTCTGAAGAATAAGGAAGTTTTCCTTTATCGTTTACGAAGAGGCCTAGTCGACTTATTTGTGTATAAGTAGACATGTACCCCTTTGAAAAAGGGATCCGCAATGAGACCTAGCAAAAACACTTGTTATTTTTGCTACAACAGTTTTCCAAACAGCTTGAATAAAGACCATCTTTTCGTTTTTCATTGAAAGGAGTTTGTTATCTAATCTTACTTCTTCTTTTAGGTTTTGCCTCTTCAACAAGATATCTCCTTATAATATTTTTACCCTTTATGTTTGAAAGGAATTTGTTACATGAGCCTATACTTTTTTCGTGTTTAACAAGGCTTCCTCTGTTTTTGAGTCTTTTATTCGATGAAGAGGTTTGTTCGGATTATGTGTGTATTGAGGAATAATTCATAGTTCCGATTGTGTTTTTTCATTTAATTTTTTGTCATCTAAATGTTTTTTTTTGTTTCGTTTTTATTTTATTTTACTATTTAACAGGTTTGTTATTATTCCTTCCTAAGGTATGCAGTTAGGGAATTGGTTTAATATTATTTTGATTGTTTAAATCGGTTTAATATTATTTTGGTTTTTTTATATTCGTGATTGGCAAGCGATTGCTTTGTATTTTGTTTCTCGAGTTTTTGTTTTTGCTTCTCCTTTTTGTTCGATTCTTATACTCTCGTGCTTCTCGGATTCTTATATTTTTGTTCGATTAACTTACTTTGTAACCGGTTATATTGAAAATGGAAAATAGTTTTTTTCACTTAGATTAATAACTATTTTTCTAATTCAGAAACGGGGTTGTAGGTGAGTGTTTTAAAGGTTGGACAAGGTGATGTTCCTGATATTTCTTAATTTAAATTCAGAAACGGGTTTGTTGATTGTCTCTTGTCCCTTTTTGTGATATCATAATCTTGAAAAGTTATGCTTACACAAACATAAACACGTTCTCACACTTTCTTTAGGTATCCCAGTTGATCTAATCGTTGGTCAAATTGTGTACGTGTTTCGAAAAAAATCAAGCATGGAGCCGAGAAAGACATCTTCGTCTTTGTCAAGAACACATTACCTCCCACCGGTAAGTCTTGATACTCTTACACCATTCAAGACCAAAGTTTCATTCGATAGTTGACAAGTGAAATATTTTTTGTCTGCAAGACAAAAATTCAAATTAATCTTGATTTCTCACTTTAGTTTGAACCCTCAGAAATCGTGGTGATAGCAAACGACTTGTAATTTCAAATATTTACATGCAGGACAATTCTGGAAAAAAAAACGGGGCTTATCTCATGTCTAATGGAACGTGATGATGTGGTAAAGAAGTGAAAGGAGTCTTCGAAAGTTTTAGAGCTGCACAATTGCTTATAAAATATCAAGATATATGTAATATATGTTTTTTCGCACGTGTAGAGCACTTATGACGAGTAAAGTGTTCACTACGGCCAACAGGTTAGCGACGAATCTGATGACACTTTTGGAGACTTATGGTTACGCTCTTAATGGTGCTAGAGCTTATTAGATTGGCATGAGGTAGTGATTAATATTCATTTTCTTTTTGTCTTCGTCACTGGACTATATATTAGAAAATAAAATGTTGTGTTTATATGTTTTAATTGTTAAAAGCCAACCTCCTATTGAGCTCAGCGCTCTATGAGATTTATAATGTAATCAAAGACGAGGAACTTGTGAAGAAAGCAATACATGTGCTTCTCAAAGAGTAAGGAGTTTTTGGAACTCAGGTTTGTTATTTAGTTACAATGGTTTGGTTTAATTATTCTTAAATTTAATTTTTAGATATGTTGTCTTTTTTTTGTATGAAAACATAAAGTGCTTTTTACAGACGCTAATGGTTATGATCACATTTTAGATCATTATTACGTTTTCTGAAACCAGCCACGACCTGAATCATCTTTTCGTATTTTTTTTGGTCTCTTTTGCTTGCAAATTGTTAGGATCTTAAACTCGAATTACACTTATCACAAGTTGATTCTTCACGGATCAAACACAAACATAAAAGTAAATTGACACCAAAATTTAACGAGTTCCCCTCCGCAAGGGTACATCTCGTGTTGGAACCTTCTCCCACAAACATCCACTATCAATCAAAGGTTTTAGTCTTCATTTTTCAGACTTGACTAAACAGCCCAATGCCTTAGCCTTCACGTTTTCCTTCTCGATGACAAAAGAAACGAAGCGTCTTCTTCCTTACCGACAGCGACAAACACTGATGCAATTCCTTCCAAAATTTTCTGTAATTTTGGTGAATCTTCTGTCGTCATCGACGGAACTCTCGACTTCACCTCCTGTCAGTCTTGAGATGACCACCGACGCTGAAGCTCCTCCACCTCCGACTCACCTCGACATCTACAAGTTCGGCGACTTTCTGTGCCAACTTCCTCTGACAACCTCTAGATTTTGCGGCACGATACTTTCTCAGTCGAATTTGAGCCTTGTCGCCAATTCCCGCTGTCTCTCTCGATCCGATCTCAAGAGACGTGAAAGCTTTCTCGCTATAATGTTTGTCTTTTTCGGCGATTAATTCGCCGTCAACCCTTTTCATGGCTGCCGGTGCTCCCAACCTTCACATTGAAGTGTGATTCCCTCTGTACCTTTGATTTCTTTCCGATACTGAATTTCATATACGCATTTCCGATCAACTTTCGCATTCTCCGGCATCAAGCTCCGATGCCAATCTTATGTAACTTACAGGTAACCATCGAACACTTGAGAAGAATATTTGACACTCGCTCTCTATGTGTACTACATGATCAAGAATCTGTTTCAGGGTTTTCGAGTATGTTGGAGAAACATCAGTTCCTTAGGGATATATCATGTGGTTGAAGTTTTCACTTTTGAGTCTTTAAGTTCCTTGATAAATTAAGCATTTTGTAACTTATGACTTGGTTGCATTGTAACAGGGGATTCTACAATGGATAGGCACGGCAACAAGAAATGATCTTGATAGGGCTCGCGAGATCAGTTCTAAGGAATATGGCAGAGAAGATTGCAAGGATATGGATCAAAGACAACTATGTTATTTACAAAACAAGTGAGACTATTCATATGGGAAACTCATTATTTTACAATTTGGTGAATATGGTGGTGGAGGATGTCTAAATTGCACAAAACAGCAATATTTGGGATAATTTCCATCTTCCAAATTTACTGACTTTATTTTTGCTCCAAAAAAGTGCAGATGGGGTTTGGATCGTCAAACGGAATTATATTAGCATTGAACCATATATTTACTATTATTTCAATTAAACATTAAATAAATGAATTAGCCGTTTTAATTTATAAACAATTAATGATAATTGGTAAATTTTATTGTAGTTTCTTCGTTGCATATCATTTTGGGTTCTTTTTGCATATCGTAGTTTGTTTGTTGCATATTATAACTTGAGAAGATGATATTCATCCCATGCAATTTTATTAAAATTCAATTGACAAAAGAAATTTTTTTATTATTGGTTTTATGAGCCGGTTGGTATTTTAAATGTGGAAAGAAAAAAATTAGGTTTGTTCATAATAACCTGAAGTTCCGAAAAAGAAAACATAAAATTTATATATATTTTTTTTCAATCAATATTTTCTATTAAAACTTTTAAAAAGATAAATACATAAATTTTGTGTTCTGTATTTTCTATTATAATTAGGAATCAAGTCTTAGAGGGTGTTATTTGTTTGTGTATTTTAGTTGATTTGTAAATTTTATAGAATTTAGAAATCTTTAGAAATCTGTATGTTTTCTGTATCTCCCCAACCGCCACCGTTCGTGGGCCTCCACGCCCACTCTCGGCCCGTGGGCCCACCTTCGTCCGACGGCCGGTGCGTTAGTCCGGGAGGCTCGAAAGACTTGTTTACTAACCCTGCAAATCACCACGTGATATTTCCCGTGTTTTGTCCTCACTCGCACGGTACTGGAAATGACTTCCCAGTAGGTCACCCATTCTGAAATTGGTCAAACTCAAGCACGCTTAACCTTGGAGTTCTCTCAGGACAAGTGACCGAAAAGATAAGTGCACTTTGGTGATATAGATAGCCAAATCAATTCTTATAAGCCTCTCCGCATGCACCACATATTTTCAGAAATCAGAGTGTTACATTTTCCCTCGGATTTGATTCTTTGTATTTTTAACTTGGAAATCCTTCAAAGTCCACTAAAATCCACTGTGAAATCAAATACATAAGTATAATATGTAGGATTGAATAACACGTGATTTGGATTAGTAATTATAAATCATATAACAAATAACACAAGATTTTAACATAGATTTTAAAATCATAGAACCAATAACACTGGATTTGGTTTTAATTTCTCATTAAAATACACAAACCAATAACCCCCACTTAATTCTTTTGTGTTCGTGATTTTCTCGCTTTTAAATCAAATCTCAATCCTTAGATTGATATTTTTCAGTTTTAACCGATATATTATTCTATATTAATAAATAAATAAATCTTAGATTTATATCGAGACGTAATTTATATTTTTAAATTTATTGCTTTTATAATTTTAAAATGCATAGAAAATAAATATCAAATTTATTAATATAATGATTGGTTTAATAATGTTAATCTAAATTACGTATTCCTAAAACTAACCCGAAAATCTTAAACTTCAACCCCAAAAGCACGAGAGTATAAGAATCGAACAATGTTTTTTTTAATGTAATTTGTGTTTTTCATAATTTATTTATGATTATGTGGATTGTCAAACATATTATGGCTAAGTTTCTTGGCATGTTTATCAACAATCTTTTTATGGCTAAGTTTCTTGGCATGTTTGTCAACAATCTTTTTTTTTTCTTGCTTCTGGTTAATATGGTCTTTAAACAATGACACTTTTTTTTATGGAATCGTTAATGATCTGGATGATCCACCAGTTCTTACGTGGTAAAAAACCAATACTCGTGAGTGTTAAAGTAGATGTTTTATTTCTCTATATATGTAAGAAACCATTTGATTCTCATACATTGCAAACATGGTAACATACAACAAACTTTCTTCCTCAACTTTTTTTTAAGACTTTAGCATGTGTAGCTATCACATGGTATTGAGATAGAGAAGGGAGATATGGAGATAGAGAGAAAGAGAGGGAGAGGGAGAGGGAGAAAGAGAACGAAGGAAAGAAAGAGAATGTATTCGGGATCTATTACGTTTTTTTGGTGGTAGGGAGTGTTTCTTTGGGTATAAGATCAGCGTTAGTTGAAAATACGACATTTTTATTTTTTAAAACTTTCCTCAGTGTAACAAAATGGTTAGCTACTATTAAGACATTGCAAGATCATATCTTAATATGACTTAAATAAATTCATTATTTGTATATAACAAAGAAAACATATTCAAATTTGAACTTAATTGAACAAAAAAGAAAAAAAAATCTAAAACCTAAATGAATTTGGAAATTAATGATATATTTTATTCAAATTGGAATATTAATAGAAGTCATAACCATACAAAACCATTTCTATTATATTATTTTTTACTCTAGATACTATTATTTATAAACCAAAAAATCTGAAGCGAAATATATCGAAATTCAAATTGAAAACTCTTAAAATAGAGTCGCAAACCTTAAATATATGTGAAAATCCTATAGAGGCAATATTCATTAGGGTTTATGGACTGTCGTTTCCAAGGAGTACGATCCTAAATTCTTCCATGGGAGTTCTGTATTGTGTTTGAGAAATTCTAATGTCGATGCAATTAATGAGTGTTTGCTATCGCGTATAGCAAGTATGATTTTGATTTATTATCTATGTTTTAAATTGTGAGTATAGGTGCTGGTTTTCATTCATTGAGTTGTTGTTTTTTTTTGTACGGTGCGGAACAAAGTTATCTAATTGATGACAATTTAAATAGTACCAAATCACAGTTTAAAATTGAAGGTTGGTGCTCCTATAATATTGCTTAGGAATATTGTTCCAAAAGGTGGGTTGTGTAATGGTATCATGCTAATTATCACGCAATTGACAAAGTATGTTATTGAAACTAAACTTATAAACGATGATTTTGGTCGGAAAATGTTAATCATTCGGATATTTGTTTCTCCTTCTGAAGCAATGTTTCCTTTTAGAATGAGACATTGACAGTTCTTCATAACCATTGTCTTTGCTATGCCTGTAAATATTAACAAGAGTCATGGTCCAACTTTGGAAAAAGTGGGATTATTTGTACCAAAACCAGTCTTTTCAAATGGAATGCGCTATACATTGTCGTTTCAAGAGTGACATCATGAGAATGTCTAAAGATACTAATCACAAATTAAAAGGGGCAGTCGAAGGGGAAGATGATGAATGTGGTTTATAAAAAAGTGTTTCAAAATATTTAAGATTTTAAATTGTGTTGTTTATTGCTTTTTCGAATTTTGTTAATTTTATAGATTCATTATCTATTTTATTTAGTTTTGGAGTTACAATTTAATTTGTTCTCCGTTATATTTATTATCTAGGTGTGTTTCCACTCTAGCATATTATCTTACACAATGAATCTGTAACTCCCGATTATGTTTTTGTCCATTATAAACACGACACTTTCTAAAATCTATACGTATAAATGAGGGAGATCCTTATTCGTTATATTACATAACAAAATTTTATTTAATTAATTTTTGAGAGTCTTGCATATAATTGTGATTGATTTAGCTTTGTATGTATTTTTGATAATTATCGAGTAAACATAATAATATTACTAAGTTTTCTGAATTTCTTATATTTAATAATAAGACTTGAAAAAAACTTATTTATTGTGTTTTATTCAGTTTATATATATATATTTTTTCGTGACTATTTCTTCATATCAGACTAATAATTGGTATGAAAAAGATTTAGTTTTCAAACTGTTGTTATGAATTGGAGTTCAAAGAATTTAGTAATATATGTATTAGATGATATGTATATTTAATTGGAAGTTTAAAAATATTGTTTCAAATAATCCAATAGCATTTATGTTCTCTTGAGAATGACTTTTAAAAAAAAAAAATTTGGGTGCTTTTGATTAATTTATTACGTTTATTGTCGGATTCAATAGAAAATTTATACTACATGAATTTGCTTTATGAAAGAGCAAATTATTGATTAAACTGTTTTGTAATTTTGTGGATGTTTGATATTCAAATTTGTTTTAGTACTGAGTTATGTTGACATCATTGGGTTGTGGTCTTTGGTTTTGATTATTCTTAAAATTTTGTTTTGTTTTCTTATAACGGGATATGTTTTTTTTCTTTATACGAAAACGGATCGAATGAAATTGTTTTTCAAAGCTATGGGATGACGCATCACAATAAATAAGTTTATGAAGGCATAAATAAATTAATTATATATTTTATTCAAATTGGAATATTAATAGAAGTCATAACCATACAAAACCATTTCTATTATATTATTTTTTACTCTAGATACTATTATTTATAAACCAAAAAATCCGAAACGAAATATATCGAAATTCAAATTGAAAACTCTTAAAATAGAGTTGCAAACCATAAATATATGTGAAAATCCTGTAGAGACAATAGTCATTGGGGTTTATGGACGGTCGTTTCCAAGGAGTACGATCCTAAATTCTTCCACGGGAGTTCTGTATTGTGTCCGAGAAATTCTAATGTCGATGCAATTAATGAGGTTTGCTATCGTGTATAGCAGGTATGATTTTGATTTATTATCTATGTTTTAAATTGTGAGTATAGGTGATGGTTTTCATTCATTGAGTTGTTGTTTTTTTGTACGGTGTGTAACAAAGTTATCTAATTGATGACAATTTAAATAGTATAAAAATGTATGGATTACCAAATCACAGTTTAAAATTGAAGGTTGGTGCTCCTATAATATTTCTTAGGAATATTGTTCCAAAGGTGGTTGTGTAATGGTACCATGCTAATTATCACGCAATTGACAAAGTATGTTATTGAAACTAAACTTATAAACGATAATTTTGGTCGGAAAATGTTAATCATTCGGATGTTTGTTTCTCCTTCGGAAGCAAAGTTTCATTTTAGAATGAGACATTGACAGTTCTTCATAACCATTGTCTTTGCTATGCCTGTAAATATTAATCAAGAGTCAGGGTCAAACTTTGGAAAAAGTGGAATTATTTGTACCTAAACAAGTCTTTTCAAATGGACAGCTATACATTGTCGTTTCAAGAGTGACATCATGAGAAGGTCTAAAAATACTAATCACAAATTAAAAGGGGCAGTCGAAGAAGAAGACGATGAATGTGGTTTATAAAAAAGTGTTTCAAAATATGTAAGATTTTAAATTGTGTTGTTTATTGCTTTTTCGAATTTTGTTAATTTTATAGATTCATTATCCATTTTTGGTTAGTTTTGGAGTTACAATTTTTTTCTCCGTTATATTTACTATCTAGATGTGTTTCCACTCTAGCATATTATCTTACACAATGAATCTGTAACTCCCGATTATGTTTTTGTCCATTATAAACATGACACTTTCTAAAATCTATACGTATAAATGAGGGTGATCCTTATTCGTTATATTACATAACAAAATTTTATTTAATTAATTTTTGAGAGTTTTGTATATAATTGTGATTGATTTAGCTTTGTATGTATTTTTGATAATTATCGAGTAAACATATTAGTAATTTTCTGAATTTTTAATATTTAATAATAAGACTTGAAAAAAACTTATTTATTGTGTTTTATTCAGTTTTTATATATATAAATTTTCGTGACTATTTCTTGATAGCAGACTAATAATTGGTATGAAAAATATTTAGTTTTCAAACTGTTTTATGACTTGATGGAGTTCAAAGAATTTAGTAATATATGTATTAGATGATATGTACATTTAATTGGAAGTTTAAAAATGTTGTTTCAAATAATCCAATAGCATTTATGTTCTCTTGAGAATGACTTTTAAAAAATAATTTTGATGCTTTTGATTAATTTATTATGTTTATTGTCGGATTCAATAGAAAATTTATACTACATGAATTTGCTTTATGAAAGAGCAAATTATTGATTAAACTGTTTTGTAATTTTGTGGATGTTTGATATTCAAATTTGTTTTAGTACTATGAGTTATGTTGACATCATTGGGTTGTGGTCTTTGGTTTTGATTATTCTTAAAGTTTTGTTTTGTTTTCTTATAACGGGATATGTTTTTTTCTTTATACGAAAACGGATCGAATGAAATTGTTTTTCAAGGCTATGGGAAGACGCATCACAATAAATAAGTTTATGAAGCATAAACAAAGAGCTACATGTTGATTTTGAATCAAGGTGCCTTTGATCTTAGTTTCTATGCCTGTCAGTGTTCATACATGATGAGTGTAGGTAGTTACGAAGCAACAAATTTAAGAGTTTTTCATGCATTCAATACGTTATTTTCGAAAGGATAAAAACTTCATCATAATGAACAAAGACTGCATTTGCTAAACACACACTTACATGACCCAACTCATCATGGCATAGTGTTCTCTTTTTGCCAGGATTTATCGTGTTGATTTGTTGACCAGACATGTATATGCACCAGATGTGGATTGCAACTACGCTGGTCCGACTGAGATGCTAAATCCTTTAGACATGGATAGCACGGAGCAAATAATTGGAGACTGGAACCGGTATCCTGAGCTAATTGCTCTTAATATTTTAAAAGAGGTTAGTAAATCCGGGAAATTTCTTAAGTTTGCTCTGTTTTCTGGCTAAGAGGACGATGGCAAAACTTACTTTTATGGCAAGGTTTGTAGTCTAACTTGAATATCATAGAGTCTTCAAGAGAGAAACCCTTTTCGTAATTCCGAAGATCTTCCTGGCATATTACTTATGCATGTTCCAACGCATCTCCAACGAATCATCGTGGCTTTCTCACCAGAGACAGCAACTTAGACGGACGCGCCTCTCATCCCCAAGAGGACGGAAGTCCTACGTACCAGGAGCTCTCCAACTATTCTCATAGGACCCTCCAAAGTTTTATGCAAGAGATCTATGACTCTGTATGGAGGATCCAAAATCCGATATGAACAATTAGTGCTAAAGAGGGAAAGACCAGGCGTTCCACCGAAAGAAAAGACAAAACATATTATTTAAATAAAAATAAATTCTTATTGTTTAAATTCGAACAGTAAGGTCATGTGTTTCAAATACTTTATGTAGAAACATGAACAAAAAAAAAAATTAAAACTCATCGATTAAATTTTTCTATGAAATTATATAATGTGGAGTTATTGCTAATAGTGGGTCACAATGAATCGAGGACTTGAATCCTTTACATCTAGCCGATGCATTTTCTGTAAACCATCAAATGAGTCTATGTATAATTTCCAATGATTGTGTGCATGGTTAGAGTTTAGACGTTCATGGTAGGGTTTAACATCCCTAATCAAAAAATTTGATGGCATACGATTACTAAAAAAATCAATTTATACTTGTTTGTATTTGGATTTAAGATTTGATGCTAGAGTTTAGGATTTAGGATCTATGTATTATTTTCAATATTTACATGCATTTGTAAGGATTTAGGCTCCCGTGTTAGGGTTTTGCACCTCTTATTTTTTGAAAAACAAATTGATGGTATAATGTTAATGAATAATTTTCTAATATTCTCTTAAAAAATATATTAAAAAAAATATTAATAAATACAAAATTCGCGGTGATTAAAGATAATAAACATGGACACTGAAAAAAGGATAACAAAGATAAAAGAAAAAAATTTAAAATATCAAAATAATGAAATTGGTTATCTTCAAAATGAAATATTTTTTATCTTGTATACAAAATAACAATTACTTATAAAATTAGAGTTCTGATTTTTTAAATTATATCTAAAAATTAAAAAAATGAAAGATAAATTCAAAATGGTATAAGTGGCATCATTTTCCTAAGAATCATTTTGGTGTGTATGGTTATTTTTAATAAATTGTTTTTGAACTCTATAAGTTGGTGTGAATCATTTTGGGACAACACATAACATTCGTCGATGCGAACATAAAACATTCATTTAATTGTGAATTTTTTTACAACAAAAGATATATATTTTAAAATAATACACTTTATTTTTTTTTAACAAACGTCCCAACGATTCTTTAAATCCGTCGATACCAAATTTAATATTTTAAAATGCTATAATTTTATTTTCTAAACTAGTGGTTTTGAATGAGGAAACGGAATGTGGTTTATAAGAAAATATTTAAATCTCTAGAATTTTGAGTTTTTTGTTATTTATGGAATTGAGATTTTCGTTAGTTCTGTTTATAAATTATCCAATTTTTATTTTGTTTTTGTTAGTTATATTTTAGTATTTTTATTCTAAAATATGGTGTTATGGTGTTTACGCAAAAGTTATATATCTATATTTCCAATCTCTTTTGTTAGTCAATTAGATCCATATTATTTGCAACTACGTATAAATATGAAAAGGTTATATGTTATATATCATTATACAAGATAAAGTGTCCGGTTAAGTTGATTTTTATGCTTCTAATTTTTTTTTCCGTAGTATTCGATACACGATAATGTCGTATTCGATTTTTTTTATTTAATATGTATTTTTGAAAAATAAATAGATAATCAAAAAATTTATGTTTTAATTTCATTAACATACTAATGTATTTCATTAAGACACTCACCTCTTGAATCAATTTACTCTCCAGTGGTAGCCTGGCTTGGACGTCAGAGAGTTTTTAAGAGGAAAACCCTTCTCATCATTCCGAAGATCTTCCTGACGATATTACTTATGTATGGTCCAATGCATCTCCAGGGAATCATCGTGAATATCTCACCAGAGACAGCAACTTAGGCGGACGCACCTCTCATCTCCTAAGAGGACGGAAGTCCTAAGTACCAGGAGCTCTCTGACTATTCCCATAGGACACTCTAAGGTTTTATGCAAGAAATTTACGACTCTGTACGGAGGATCCAAAATCCGATCCGAATAATTAGCGTTAAAGAGGGAAACACAAGACGCTCCACCGAAAGAAAAGACAAAACATATATATATATATATATATATATATATAATTAAAAATTCTTATTATCTAAATCCGAACAGTAAGCTCATGTGTTTTAAATACTTTATGTAGAAACAAGAACAAAAAAAATCAAATTCAAACTCATCGATCGAATTGTTCTATGAAATAATATAATGTGGAGATTTTATTGCTGATAGAGGATCACGATAAATCTATGAATTGAATTCTAACCTATGCATTTTCTGTAAATCATCAAATGAGTCTATGTATAATTTCCAATGATTGTGTGCATGGTTAGGGTTTACACGTTCATGCTAGGTTTTAACATCCCTAATCAAAGAATTTGATGGCATATAATTACTATAAAAATTCAATATATACGTGTTTGTATTTGGATTTAAGATTTGATGCTAGAGTTTATGATTTAGGATCTATGTATTGTTTTCAATGTTTACGTGCATTTATAAGGGTTTAGGCTTCCATGTTAGGGTTTAATACCCTTATTTAAAAATAAATAAATTGATGTTATAATGTTATTGAATATTTTATAATGTTCTCTTCAAAAAAATATTAATAAAAAATATAAATAAATACAAATATTTGCGGTGAGTAAAGATAATAAATGTGGGCACTGCAAAAAAAAGGATAACAATTATAAGAAAAAAAAACTTAAAATATCAAAAATAATAAAATTGGTTATCTAAAAAATGAATTTTTTTTATCTATATAAAAAATAACAATTAATTATAAAAGTAGAATACTGATTTTAAAAATTAGATCTAAAAATTAAAAATTGAATAATAAATTCAAAATGGTATAAGTGGCATCATTTTCGTAGGAATCATTTTGGTGTGAATGATTATTTTTAATAAATTATTAATAAATTATTTTTGAACTTTATAAGTTTGTGTGAATCATTTTGGAACAAAATATGACATTCGTCCATGCGAACATAAAACATTAATTTAATTGTGAATTTTGTTTACAACAAAAGATATACATTTTAAAATAATACACTTTAGATATTTTTTTATAAACGTCATAACGATTATTTAAATCCGTCCATACAAAATTTAACATGATTCGTACTTATGTTACAACTAGATTTTGACCTGCACCAAGCGCAGGATTAAGTGATTAAATAGGTTGACTACTTGATTTTAATATATATAAATTTTTAATATTTAAACGTGTATGACAAAGCATATAAATTCTAACATTTATAAACGTATAAAATGATATGTATTATGCATAAATGTAATAAAGTTGAATACTTTTGATCAAGCATCTGTTAATGCCATTAGTTTTAATATTTTATGTGTAAAGTTGATCAAAACATATGCAAATATTATTTATTTCAATATCTTTTAACTGTAAAATTGATCTTCATTATTCGTATAAATTATAGAGCATACGATAAATCAGATAAATTTTAGATTTATATGAATTTGTGGGACATAACAAACGAAAAATATATATTTTCCAATAATGAATTGTATAAATATTTTCAAGTGTGATTAAATATGTATAATAGACTACATTATAATAAAAATATTTGTATAGTATATTAATCTAAATACATATATATATATACACAATAGATAATATTGTTATAAATATAAGAATAAAAAGCTTGTTAATATATCAGAAAAAATTAAAAATAGATGATATGGTTTTAGTTGGGTTTAAATTTTTAAAACATGTATTAATGGGTTTATGTTATAAAATTAATGAGAATATGTAGATATTTCCACCATGGCATATAGTTTTAATTGAAATATTCTGATTGGTTAAATTAAATGACATATCCCCTAAAATGCTCTTTGAACGATAGCTATGATTTTTTTTTGAATGTCTCCTCTATTAATATATATAGAATTGTATTGTTTAAACGAGTTGTTTTGAATGGAATAAAATGAATGTGGTTTATAAGAAAATATCTTAAAGTCTCTAAGATTTTGAGTTTTTAGTTATTTTATGGAATTGAAATTTTTATTAGTTCTATTTATAAATTATCCATTTCTATTTTGTTTTTTAGTTATATTTTAGTATTTTTATTCTAAAATATGGTGTTTACGCAAAAGTTATATATCTATATTTCCAATCTCTTTTTTTTAGTCAATTAGATCCATATTATTTGCAACTACATATAAATATGGAAAAAGTTATATGTTATATATCATTTTACGAGATAAGATGTTCGGTTAAGTTGATTTTTATGATTCTCAAATCTTTCTCCGTAGTATTCGATACACGAAAATCTCGTGTTCGACTTATTTTATTTTAATATGAATTTTTTTTTAAATAAATAAATAATCAAAAAATTTGTTCATTTAATCAATATATGGAAATCCATTTAATCATTTATGGCTTATTCAGAAGTTTGACTTCAAATGTTTTAAATTTTAGTAATATGATAATCGAAGTCAACGTACAATATATACCCATGTTTGAAATCTATTTAATAATTTATGGCTTATGTTTTTCTAAATGATGATTTATTGGATGTTCCAATGATTTACTCCATAATGTAATGCCCTTTTTTTTGACAACATATTAATAAATATTTTTTATTGGGGGCATTACATTATATATAGACCAACTATATGTTCCAATACTAGTAGTTGTCTCAACCAATTTGTCAAATATAAAAATCTAGAAAATATGGAGAAAGCATTTTCACCTGCGGTTTTCATCATCTTATTTATCATGCTTGTTTCCGGTAATGTTTCTATTTCCTTTTTCAACTAATTACTTTAAAATAAAATTTTGTAGAGTTTGATCGATCCAATCATATATTTGTACATCAAATTTTCTATCTAAGAACTATTTTGTTTGTATTAACACATCAATTCATTCTCGGCTTATAGGATCATTTTCCACCTGCCCTTAAATTACTATGAAAACATTAAGAAAAACAATTAATATATATCTTTATCTAAAGTTTTAGTATTCCATGTTTTCTTCTTAACAAAATAAGAATCCTAACATGGTTGAGTGACTTGAGTCAGGTTGACTAGCATATTTAGGTAATCTCAGTTATCAGCAACCAATCATTATCCGTGATTTGTAACAAAACATTGATCTTGACATAACTATCACAATAATATGATTTTACAATGAATAAATTTCGACTATAACTAAAACAATAAAAATAATAACATTGATTCTAATAAATATTCCTTTGGTGAGAATATATATTTTCTTTTCTGCTAATTGTCCCAAATGTTTCTATCAATGATTTTTTTTTGTTCCTTGTACTAAAATAATCTAATTATACATATACTCTTTAATAGTTGAAAATAAGGTGAAGGCAAATGTATGCGAAGAGGGCCTAGGTACTTGTAACCAATGTGATAAGAGATGCAAGGCCAAACACGGGCCATCGGGCCAAGGCAGTTGCGATAGATATCAACTATGCATGTGCTATTACACGTGCGGACCGCATCCACCACCTCCGCCACACAGACAATGCTATGGCGGGGCTGGCCTGTGCAACACTAAATGTGGGAATCAGTGTTGCAATCAAGACTGTGCCCAGAAGTATCCTGGTGGAGTTGGATTTTGTGACCGCCTTGGCCATACTTTATTGTGCAAATGCCAATATCCTTGCTAAATTTGTTTTAATGTTTTGGAATAAATTATGAAACCGAATTAGTTTTCTTTTTCATATTTTAACTTGGATGGTGATAATAAGTAAATTATTATTATTCAAAAGCTACTACACACATCTGCATGTTCATGGGTTATATCGTGTGATGCTGGAAAAATTAAACAAATATAAAATTTAGTCGCTAGGTGCTGTGTTTAACGTTAACTTATGGATATTTTGACAACGCACAACGAAAAATTTAACTTAATGTCGAAATACTTCAAAATTGTATAGCTTTTACATTAAAATTGTATAGCTTTTAAAGAGAGTAAAAATAATATGTATATATGAAAAAACATATCCTCCATAGTACAATCCAAAATTCTAAACAGCTGCCATTAAATTGATATTCTGCGTTTTAATTTGTTAAAAAATAACATGTTTAGACATAAGAAAACACATTGTTTTTTTTTTAAACAACATCAGCAACTTGATGCAATCGATTGTGAATTTAAAACGATCAATCAATATGACTAAAATCGTGACTCTTTAGTTGCATATAACGATGAAAGTTGACAAATCCAAATAGTATTTCATAAATTGAATATATATAAAATTAAAAAGAAGCACAAGGATACGAATGATGGTTTAGACTTTACACGATGTTGAGATTTTTTAAATCGACATTAGAGGTTTTTGTAATTTTAAGTTGTTTTAGAACAAATACTCCGTTATTTTATGTCAAAAGAAAATATACATAAGTCGGTTTTTAACAATCTAAAATACAGAATATCGATTAAACGACAGCTATTAAGAGTTTTGACGGAGGTTTTTCTAAATTAACATTCATTAGTTGATGAGTTTTTATCATTAATAATTTAGTTAAGGTGTTTACAATGGATAGACGGATACTTGAAAAATTGTTTTATTAAAATCTCTTAGTTGAAAGGTATTCCATTAATTATTTATTTAAAGTGTTTGAAAGGAATCAGCCGAGACTTGAGGAGTTTTTCCATTAAAATTCTTATTTTTTATTCTATGTAGAACATTAAACATAAGTCAATGATATTTCAACAAAATATTACGAGAAACAAAGCATCTAATACTTAGAAAATATACGAATTTTGACCTTCGCTTATACATTATGAATTTGAAAATTTCACTGCATATTCCGGCTAACATAAACTCAGACTATAAAGTAAAAGAGTACATACCGGTGATACGAACAAGAGTTTCTCTTCCGGACAGATTAGTCACATGCTGCAAGAAAATTGACAGAAATGTGATAAATTTATTCATATGACCACACCAACAAGTCCGAACCAAACAAAAGAGGAATCAAAAATATGCGATGACTGATCAGTGATAGGGCTCATGAGTTTTACAAGAAAAAGCAGTGCTCTTACTGGATATACTTCCGCTCAAAGCAGATCACACATAGATCAGGGTGACATTGGATATATATGTTCTTCTTTCCGTATTATTTAATCGCAACAATAGATCAAAAGTATATATCTGGCGAGTGAAATATCTGAAAAAATCTCCTTCCATTTTATAATGTCTAAAAGGATCTAACTTTCTTGTTTAGAAAAACTTCCCCAGGACAGAAAATATCACCATCACTACAAGAAAACAAGACGGATCCGACGGGCAAAACCGTCGGATATCCGTCGGAAAGAGCCAATTCCGACGGAAAATCAACGCGAAAATCCGTCGGATCCGTGTGGTCGGAAAAAAAAAATCCGTCGGTTTTCCGTCGGAATTTCCGACGGATTACCGAGGCTTTAGTTCCGTCGGAAAAACCGACGGAAAACCGAGGCTTTAAATCCGTCGGAAAATCCGACGGAATACCGACAACTATTTGCGTCGGAAATTCCGACGGAAAACCGACAACAATTTTGGTCGAATTTTTCGACGGTTATCCGACGACCTTATCGGTCGGAAAATAAATCCGACGGTTATCCGACGGATCAAAAACCGACGGATTACCGACGGTTTCGAAAAAATATATATTAATTAAATTGAAAAATAATAATTTAAATATAATTTTTAAATCAAAAATAAAAATAAAATTTAATTGAAATTTAATTATAATAATACCATTAAAATTAAAATTAAATTTGTCTTAAAAAAGTAATAAAATTTAGTTTTGAAATTATAAAAACATAAAGCGAATTTAAAATAATATCATGTCTAAAACTTGTGTCCCGGGAAAGTTGACTCGAGAAACGCCTTCATCCTCTCGAAACATGCTCGGGTTTCTTCATTTTCCTTATCCTTCCTTTCTCGCTCTGCCCGCTCCTCGTTGAGTCGCTCGGTCAACCTTTCGATTTCATCCACAAGATGCATAGAGTCGTAACTGCTAGAAGAAGACGTCGCTTGGTCTCGATCCGGAAGTCGACCAACCCCAAACTTACGCCCTTTTTTTGTTGGAACATGCTACAAAAGAGAAAAAGAATTAGTTTTGCAAAACTTAGAAATTTAAGAGAAAAAAACTAAATAAATTGAATACTTACGCTCATTACGATACGGTTCATCTCGTCGCGGGGTAAGTCTTCCGCGTTTGACCCAGCTTGAGAGAGCTGACTCAGCTGGGTCTGGCGCTCTTCCTCAATCGCGTCGAGGGTCTCTGCAGCCAACTGATCTTGAACAACCATGGTCTTTCGATTAGTGGCGTGTCTCTCAGCAAGACTCCATAATGCGGTGGCACACCATCATTAGCGATTGTCTGCAAAAGACAAAACATATGTTAGTGGTATTTAAGTGATAAATATTAGAAATAACACTTATATGAAATTAATAAATCTTACCATAGCTCGCTCTCGGCTTTCGATTGTCTTCGGGCCACCGTTCTGAGTAGCGATCCCTTTTCCACCTCGGTTGCTCTTCCGGTTCCTTGAGTTTGTCTCTGATAGCGCCTTTGTCTCGGGCTTCATCCAGTAATGTATGAGGCCCTCCCAAACGTGCAGTGGCAAGTCTGTTGGCTTGTCTGCCGGGTTCTTTAGCCACTTCTGCTTCCACTCAAACTTATGGTTCTTGTATGACTCTCGAACCTGCTCTCCGAAACCCTTTTGAACCTGGGAGGTCAACGCTGGGTCCCACGTGAACTGTTGCTGAAAATATGTAAAACGAAAAAAAAGAATTATTAATATTCAATAATATGAAAAACATATATAAATACAGATGCTTGAAATAATATAACTTACCGAGAAAGTACGCAACCATTTTTCTATCTCGGTCTCGGGGATCTTAGAGGCCTTCTCGTACGGGTGGGAGAGCTGCGTCTTGAAAATAGAAAGAATTGCCTTACTGATTTTCCCCTGCGGATCACATCTAAACCTGAAAAAATAAAAAAATATCAAATTACAATATTTGGTAAACAAAGTAATAAAATATGAATTTGTTATACTTACCAAATGTGCCCTCCATCTAGCCGGGTAGGATGCAGCGGAAAGCAATGCTCACGTCCGGGTAGTAGGACAATTTCCTCGAGTGACAATGGACGCCGAGTACCGGACGTCTGTGACTCCGGCCCCTCGAATCGGGAACCGCCTCTAATGGATCTACTAGAATGAGACCTACAAAAAAATATTGACATTAGTAATATAAAAATTAACAAAACTTAAAATAAAATTAAGAAAAATATTTTATATTTATCAAGCTCAAAGTAATTAAAAAAAATTTGCAAAGGCATCTAAAACGATTTAAAAAAAAATCGTTATATAAAAAAATTTCACGAGTTAATATTATTTTAAAAACAGTGACGAAAAATTTTATATGATAAAATTTTATATCAAAAATTGCATGCATATAAATTATATACAAAAACGTTTTTATATACCAAAATCCAATAAACTACAAATTGTTAAAATCAACAACAATAAAAACTAAAAATATAGATATTAGTAACAAAAACTAAAAATCAACAACAATAAAAACGTTTTTTTGTCCAAAATTCCATATGAATAAAATACAAATTATTAAAATCAACAACAATAAAATCTAAAAAGCATAATAATTCATAAAATTTTGTTATCCAAAGATTTCAATTAAAATTTTGAGTTTTCTTAACAAATCAACACTATATAACAATCTAAAATTTTATATAGTAAAATTTTAGTTTGATAAAATTTTATATCAAAAATTGCATACATATAAATTATATACAAAAAATATTTTTATATACCAAAATCCAATAAACTACAAATTGTTAAAATCAACAACAATAAAAACTAAAAATATAGACATTAGTAACAAAAACTAAAAATCAACAATAATAAAAACGTTTTTATTGTCCAAAATTCCATATGAAAAAATACAAATTATTAAAATCAACAAAAATAAAATCTAAAAAGCATAATAATTCCTAAAAATTTGTTATCCAAAGATTTCAATTAAAATTTTGAGTTGTCTTAACATATCAACACTATATAACAATCTAAAATTCCTCAACAAATCCAACTAATCCTCCTACTCATCACTAACCAATAAATTTGAAGAAGTTATCCTAAATCTACCAAACTAAAACTAAATCTACCAAACTAAAACTAAATCTATCAAACTAACAATGAAATCATAGAGATAAAGAAGACTTACATGATTTTTTTCGCCGGATTGAAGAGAGAGTAGAGAGAGAAATCGAGTTAGAGTGAGAGAGAAAGTTTCGGTTGTGGGGAAGAAGAAGATTGTGTGGATTATATTTTTTTACAAAACCGACGGCCATAACCGTCGGTTTTCCGTCGGTTCCAAAAAAAATTCACCAAAAATTTACCGCCAAAATGGAAAATAAGGCGGCAATTGTTAACCGACGGAAAACCGATGGATTTAATTATTCTATGCATGCAATGCGATTGGTCGGTCAACATAAAAGAGTATCTAGTATCCGTCGGAAATCCGTCGGTTTTTAGAAAAAAAACCGACGAATTTCCGACGGCCACCACTCAATTTGGTGTTTACGGATTGCGATTCTCGCATCGAACATGTTTAAACCACTTACAACATTTCTTTTGTGTAATAGATTCAACCTATAATCAATTTTATAACAATTAATTATTTGATTTCATCACACTTTCTAATCCTAGTAAACATACATGTACACTTTATGATTTATATTCAAATATGTACATATATTATGAAAATTACAAACATGCTTTAAAAAGTGTTTGAATAACTTTGTCAACAACCTAATTTGTTTATATTTGGGAAACGTACGTAAACTACCAAATTTGTGACAAAAACAAAAAAAAACCATAAATCCGTTGGAAATCCGTCGGAATTTCAAGAAAAAACCGACGGATTTCCGACGGCATCAAAAAAAAAAAAAAAAACCATAAATCCGTAGGAAATCCGTCAGAATTTCAAGAAAAAAACCGACGGATTTATGACGGAATCAATAAAAAAAAAATCATAAATCCGTTGGAAATCCGACGGAATTTCATGAAAAAAACCGACGGATTTCCGACGGAATCGACAAAAACAAAAAAAAACCATTAAATTCGTCGGAAATCCGTCGGTTTTTTTTCTTGAAATTCCGACGGATTTCCAACGGAATCAATAAAATCTATATTTATATGAAACCCTAAACCCTAAATCCGATAACTTATATTTTTTTCTAAACCCTAATTCGTCGGAAATCCGTAGGAAATCCATTGGAATTTCCTACGGATTTCTGACGGATTTATAAAAACCCAATAAAAATTACTGAATTATAAAAGCTTGGATGATTTTTAAAAAATCCGAAAACTTGCTTATTTACATTAAAAAAATTACAGTTTTAATAATAATATTACAAAAGCTTGAAAAGACTTCTAAAATATTACACATTATAATTAAATAAACCGAAACATTTGAAGAGATTATGGTAAACTATAATCTGAATCTGATGAGTAGTCTGAAGCCGCAGAATCAGAATCTTCATCAAATTCTCCTAACTCTTCCTCAAATTCGGGAAACACCTCCTCCTCTAGTCCGATTGTAAAATCGACAACCAGCTCCACGTTGAGAGAAAGATCAATAGTACCTAATCCACCCTCTGCGTCTTGTTGCAAAGGATCGTGCTCAGGTACCCCAACAAGTGTTCCTCTGGGATGAATTTGTGTGACTGTGATCCATGGGTCGGGAACAGACGTTGACACTGTAGGGGGGCGAATGTAGCAAACCTGATATGCCTGTGATGCTAGGACAAACGGATCATACTTCTCGAGATTCCTTCCAGAATGGACCCATGTAACACCAAATTCGTCATGTCGTACTCCATAGCCGTCTTCTGGGTTATACCAATCGCAATTAAATGCAATGAACCTTAAGTCTAATATGCCTGGGAAATGGACTTCCAATATCTCACGAAGTACGCCGTAGTAAACCATGTCACTTGATTGCGATGAAACACCCGAATTAATTGTTGATCTGGTATTTCCTTCTTGAAACACCTTAAACTTATATCCACGTGTAAAATATGCCGGGTACGAATGTGCAACATATAGGGGGGGGTTTAGCAACTCTTTGAACCATGTGGGAAATGTATGTCCTGAACCTGTGGTCATTGCATGAGTGAAGAACTTGTATACATAATAAGGAAGATATGAAAATGAATTCATTAACTTACATAAAAACTAATCCATCCCGCGAACTCATTTTCCTTAAGCTCTTCAATTTGGTCCTCTGTTATTGCAGGGTATTTGTGCCGTTGTATAGCTTTGTAAATCCTGATGTCATTAACCATTGTAAAAAAATTATATACTAAAAAAAAATGTATATATCCAAAGATTGAAGTTAAATACCTCTCGTACTCCAAGACTTCTTCACAGTTTGTAAGGATATACAAGTGTAGATGACCTCGTTCCTCCTGTGTAAGCCTTCTCTTACGGCTTTTTCCACTAAGACGTCCAATTTGGGCGAATTCATTTGGGACATTAGCAGAGTAAGTTGGGGCTACGCCACCATCATCATTTCTCGTGGGTTTGCGACTCTTTGCTTGCCTTTCAGGTGGGAAGTAAAATCCGGCAAAGTTAGCACTTTCTTCATTGATGTTTTGCGCAACGATAGAACCCTCGACTCTGCTCAAATTCTTCACCTTCTTCTTTAGATGGAACATATACCGCTCAAATGGATACATCTATCGGTAATGAACAGGCCCACCAAGTGCTGTTTCCCGAGGGAGATGAATCGGGAGATGCTCCATAACATCAAAGAAGGACGGTGGAAATATTTTCTCTAAATTGCAAAGGATCTCGGGTATCTTCTCTTCCAAATTCTGAATACCTTCTTCTGTAAGTGTTCTAGAACTTAAATCCCGAAAGAACGAAGCAATCCCTGCAATATAAAAAATCTATGTTATCAAATGAATCGCAAAGATTAAAGAACATGGACATAATAAGACAGAACATACAAAAGAAATAGAGAATATACCTGCGATAGCTATGTGTACTTGTCGGGGTAAAAGTCCTCGAAAAGCGAATGGCAGGAGGCGTTGCATAACAACATGACAATCATGACTCTTCATCCCTGTGAATTTGCCTTCTCTTTTATCAACACAATGCCGCAAATTTGACACGTATCCATCCGGAAATTTTACGTTGTTCAATATCCACTCGAAGAACTCTTGTTTTGCAAGCCTGTCCAACCGAAAAGCAGGGATCGGAGCTTTCCCTTGGGAATTAACGTGAAGCTGCGTTCGAGAACAGTGCTCCTTAAGGTCCAACCTCGACTTCAAATTGTCCTTCGTCTTTTTTGGCACATTGAGGATGGTGTTCATGATGTTATCGAAAACATTCTTCTCAATGTGCATAACATCCAGATTATGCCTCAGAAGATGATCCTTCCAATAAGGTAAATCCCAAAAGATACTATGTTTCTGCCAGTTGTGGTACTCTCCAACACCATCTACACGGACATGTCCATTACCACCACATTCAACAGTCCGATCCGCTCCAAAATCTCGTAACTGATCCAAGATAAACTGCCCACCTAACACAGGCGGTGGACCATGTAAAACTTTTACATCCTTCCTGAACAGAGTGGTGCTCTGCCGATAGGGATGGTCATGGGGGAGAAACCGCCGATGGCAATCAAACCAACACGTCTTCCTTCCGTGCTTCAACTGGAATGCATCAGTGCTTTCTCCACAGGACGGACACGCCAATTTCCCATGCATTGACCAACCGGAAAGCATCCCGTAGGCCGGGAAGTCGCTTATCGTCCACATTAAAACTGCATGCATATCAAAATTCTCCTTCAGTGAGACATCCCACGTCTCAACGCCGTGGTGCCATAACATCTGCAACTCCTCGATCAATGGCTGTACGAAAATATCAAGTGATTTCTTAGGATGGGATGGCCCGGGGACTAGGATACTCAGGAACAAAAACTCTCTCTTCATGCAAAGAGATGGCGGCAAATTGTAAGGTGTCACAATTACAGGCCATAATGAATATTGCCTCCCATGCTTCCCAAAAAGGTTGAAGCCATCAGTGCTCAATCCGAGGTATACATTCCTTCGTTCTGCCGCAAACGTGGGATAGACTGAATTAAAATGTTTCCACGCTTCTGCATCTGATGGATGCCCTATTTTTCCTTCCCTTCTATGCTCTGCATGCCATCTCATTGCGGTCGCAGTTCGCTCAGATTGGTATAACCGCTTTAACCTCGCTGTCAATGGTAAGTACCACATCCGCTTAAATGGGACTGGAACTCTTCCTCCTGTATCCTTATACCTAGGATGACCGCAAAATTGGCAAGACAGAAGGCCCTCGGTCGCTTTCCAATACAACATGCAGTTCTCCTCGCAAATGTCTATCATCTGAAATGGCAAACCAAGACCAGCAACCAATTTTTGTATCTCATAGTACGAAGCTGGTGCAAGGTTATCCTGCGGCAAAAGACCTTTAACGAAATCCGCAATCACATCCACAACCTCCTCGCTCAGATTGTAATTCGACTTAATGGTCATTAACTTAGTCGCGGTTGACAAAGGAGAATCACCCTCTCTACAACCTTCGTATAACGGCTGTTTCGCTGCATCCAACATATCAAAAAATCTTCTATCATCTAAATTAGGCACATGTACCCTTTCAACATCCTCCCCGAATACCCTTTCAACATCCTCTCCGAATCCTGATAAATTTTCCTGAAATGCATCATTGACCATCTGCACCATACCTATGCTAGGAGGTTCCGTTGCCGTTTCTTCTATCATATCAGTTGCATAAGGTTCACTACAACTACCATAATCTACCATTTCCTCTGTTTCTCCATGTGAATACCAAATTTTGTAACCCGGCATAAATCCATGATTATACAAATGCCCATATACACCTTTATACGTTCCTCTCCTACGATTCAAACAATCCGTACAAGGACAAGGAAATTTACCATTTCGAATGGCTTGCGGATTTTGCCCAACAAATTCCATAAATTCCTTAATCCCAGCCTCGTACTCCTCTGTTACCAATCCGCTCGCTTGATCTCGCATCGGCTTGTCCATCCACGATCGAAAATAATTAAACGGATTTGAAGAAGAAGAACACATATTTTACTCTCTCTCTTTTTTATAAAATGTTGTTGCATAAGAATGAATGAATGGAAGAAGATGTCTGATGTAGGATATATACCTAAAAAACCGACGGATTTCCGACGGATTTCCAACGGATTTCCGACGGATTTCCGACGGATTTCCGACGGATATTTAAATTTCAAACGGATCTATTAAAAGGCTATTTTGAAATTACGATCCGTCGGAAATCCGTCGGAAATAAACCGACGGATTTCCGACGGATGTTTAAATTTCAAACAGATCTATTAAAAGGCTATTTTGAAATTACGATCCGTCGGAAATCCGTCGGAAATAAACCAACGGATTTCCGACGGATGTTTAAATCTTACGAACCGTCGGAAAGCCGTCGGATATCCGTCGGAATTTCCTACGGATTTCTTGCGGTCGGTAATCCGTCGGTTTTTCCGACGGATATCCTACGGTATTTGGTTTGTCGAAAACTCGTCGGAAATACATCGGAAAATTACCGACGGATGGAATCCGTCGGAAATTCCGTCGGATTTTGTCTTGTTTTCTTGTAGTGCATAGCTTTGATTGACTAATTCTCTTTTTTTTTCTTTACTGCTAATAGCATAGCAGAGATGTCATCTTTAGATGCTCAATTTTTAATAATTATAAAACCCCATCAAATATGACCATCCACTGTGCACATGTGATCATTGAGCTCCAAGTATCTTCTGGGTTTATCTTTTTTTTTTGTTTAGGAGAGAAGAAGAAATTGAAGAAAGTGAGAGAGAAGAAAAGGAAAGATACTTGTTTTAGGGGAAGAAGAAGAAGAAGGAAATGGTCATTTCGACCAAATTCATAGGACAAGGAAAAAAGGCGAAGAAGCGGAGGGCACTTTTGACAGAGAGAGAAGAGAGAGTGCGTGTGGAGACAAAACGATGTCGAAGGAAGGGGGGAAGAATTTGTGAAATAGTCTCCAGAACTTTGTAATATCCTCTATTTCCATGGAAGAAGAAATAGAATATATATTTACCAAAATAGAAAGAGAGATAATTTAACAAATCAAAGTTGACAAAAAAAAAAAAAAAAACAAATCAGAATCACAAACACAGAAGAGTTTTGTCCTCGAATCAAATACACAGATTTTAAAGTCTTAAACAACAATAAATGAATTTTGGCAATTATTTTATATCTTATTGATAATTTGATTTTTATATATACACTATAATATATATTTTCGCCAACAAAATAAAATAAAATAATATATATATATATATATATATATATATTTTCTATTTATATACCTAACCTAGGTTATGGTGAAAGACCCTATGATGGAGTTTTTGACCAATCCGTAAACATAGGAGCTTATAGCTGTTGGATCATTTCGTACAAATAAGATGAACCGCTAAGTGGATATATTTATTAAGCAAAAATTGATAGAATTGAATGAGAAATGGGACATTGAAATTTCATGGGCTATTGAGCTAAAGTGGAAAAGTCATCAAACTTTGGTTTAATGAACATTTTGTCCCACATTAGAAGTTTGAGAAATTTCCATGTAGTATATAAAGGAGAGAACTTATATATAAGTTCAAAACATTAACACATGAGAGAAGAAATAAAAAGACCACACGCGCGCTCGCTCGCCTCGCCGGGCTCGGACTCTCAGGCTCGTTGGCTCGGTGGCCTTTTAATTTGCACTTGGGCACTTGAGCACTTGAGCACTTGGGTACTTGGGTATGTGTCGTCGGATAGGGTCTCGATTGGATCCGGGTCTCCGTTTCGGTTGGATCCGCGTCTGGGTCAAAAATATTCCTTTTGGATATATATTTTTTTTGACTCCATAAATCTCTCCCAACGTTTTCCACTCCTCTCTCCACTCAGTCAAAACGGCTCCGAGATCCTCTCCACGTGCACACGTTACAGAGATTTTTCGGAGTCAGAACTGATCTCCTTTTGGCTATAAGATAAGCCTTCGTCTCTTTTTCTTCATGCTCAGGTTGATTTCTGCAAATTACAGTAAACGATTTCAAAAGGTTTTCAAAATCGCTGGAATTTTAAATACCTTAAAGTTTCTGTGAATGTTTTGTAACACTTCCGCGAATCGTTTTTGTACATAAAGATTTTTGTTTTCTGTTTCAATCGCGATTCGGTTTTGAGAACGCTCTTTAGCGGTTTCGTAAAAACGATTCTTAACCGATCTAAATTTTTGTTTCCGCGGACGCTTTTAAGCGAGTTTGCAAAACGCTTCAAACGCTAAAATCAGACCGTTTTCGCTAACGTTTCTAAGCGAGTTTGCGATTCGGGTTTTAGCAGAAATATAAAACGGTTTTCACAAACGCTTTATAGCAATTCTGTAAAACGTTTAGGTGGAATCTTAAACGGTTTCTAGAAACGTTATATAGCAATTTCTGGTAAAACACCGTTTTAAGCAAATCTGGAAACGCTTATTAGCAACTTCCATAAAAATGCTACATTGAGATTCACAATTAATTAACCCGGTGAAGTGGTATTACGACACTGGTGCGACCACACACATCTGCTTTGATAAGGCCATGTTCAGCCTCTATAAGAAGAACAAAGCTGAGGAACAGCTCTTCATGCAGCTTTTCATGGGGAACACGGTTGTGTCCAAGATTGAAGGTAAAGGCAAAGTGATTCTGAAACTAACTTTGGGACGTGAGCTTCACCTCCACAACGTGAAGCATGTACCTGACATGCGGAAGAATCTGATTTCCGGAAGCGTGCTGAGCAAGCATGGATTCGCTATGAATTTCGAGTCTGATAATCTTGTTCTTAGGAAGCGTGGGGTGTTTTGGATAAGGGGTTTGTGAAGGGTGGACTTGTCAAAATATCTGTAATGACGGTTCTCCCGAAAAATGTGTCTGCTTCTGATTTTGTTGCTTCTACTTCTGTTGTTGTTTCAACTCCAATGAATAAAAATTCTCTTGCTTACTTGGTTGAGTTGTTTGATACTTGGCATGAACGTTTAGGACATGTTAATTATAAAACAATTCGAAAAATGCAAAATATGAATTTAATTTCAAAATGCAAAACAAGTAAAGAAAAATGTAAAGTTTGCGTATAGGCCAAACTCACTAAAAAACCATCACCCCAAGTTGAAAGAACTACCGAACCTCTAGGTTTAATACACACATATTTGTGTGATTTAAAATATGTGCAAACTAGAGGCGGTAAAAAGTACCTTGTCACCTTCATAGACGACTGCACAAAATATTGCTATGTATATCTATTACGTAGCAAAGACGAAGCGCTGGAAAAATTCAAAGAGTATAAACTCGAAGTAGAAAACCAGCTTCAGAAAACTATCAAAATAGTCATAAGTAATAGAGGAGGGGAGTATAGTGAACCATTCAATGCATTCTGCAGGTAAAATGGTATTATACATCAGACAATCGCTCTTTACTCACCAGAATCCAACGGAGTTGCTGAACAAAAAAACCAAACTCTAAAAGAGATGATGAATGCGATGTTGCAGGAATCTTGGTTAGCCCAGAACATGTGGGGGGAAGCGCTGCTTACCACGAACTATATCCTCAACAAGATACCGCACAAAACTACTGGTAAATCACCATATGAACTTTGGAAAGGTAAAGTACCTTCGTACAAATACCTGAAAGTGTGGGGGTGTCTCGCAAAAGTAGCTGTACCACCTCCTAAAAAGGTCATAATTGGGCCTAAAACCGTAGACTGTATTTTTATCGGATATGCACACAACAGCAGTGTTATCGATTTCTGGTGTACAAATCAAAAATACCAGATATACACACAAATACAGTTATGGAATCAAGGAATACATCATTCTTTGAACATATATTCCCGTGTAAGGATAAAAGCAATCCAAAATGGACTCGTGAACAACGAGACGAAGCAAGCACTTCTGGTACCTCAACAAATAAAGTCGAAGAAGTAGAAGATGAACCTAGACGAAGCAAAAGAGCTCGTAAGGAAAAATCTTTTGGCGAAGATTTCTTAATGGCGTTTCTTGCAGAAAGTAAGCCAAGAACATTTTCAGAAACCATGTGTACACTAGACGCACCTTATTGGAAGGAAGCTGTTAATAGTGAAATGGATTCTATCTTGCAACATAAGACTTACGAGATAGCCGATTTACCACAAGGGTTTAAAGCACTAGGGTGTAAATGGATTTTCAAAACAAAACTGAAAACCGATGGCGTAATAGATAAGTACAAGGCTAGGCTTGTGGTGCAAGAATTCCGGCAAAAAGAGGGCTCAGATTTCTTTGAAACCTATTCTCCGGTGACGAGAATAACTTCAATCAGAATGATCATAGGCATTGCAGCCTTACGAGATCTTGAAATCCATCAAATGGATGTAAAAACTGCATTTCTAAATGGAAATTTAGAAGAGGAGATCTATATGAAAAAACCTGAAGGGGTTTGTCATCCCAGGACAAGAACACAAAGTCTGTAGACTCGTGAAATTATTATATGGACTTAAACAAGCTCCTAACCAATGGCAAGAAAAGTTCGACAACGTAATGATGTCAAATGGTTTCAGCATATATGAATGCGACAAATAAATATACATCAAAATTACTCCAAAATGGTACATTTTTGGTTTTATATGTAGATGATATACTCATTATTGGAAACAATAAAGAAATTATCAATCAAACTAAAAGCATGCTCAAAGGAAAATTTGACATGAAAGACATGGGACTAGCAGATGTAATTCTAGGGTAAAAATTATAAGAACTCCCGGAGGAATCACCCTATCCCATGATCATTATGCTGAAAAGATACTCGATAGATTTAAGATCTACTCGACTAGGACTGCAAAAACTCCAGTAGACCCTCAACTTCACTTGACCAAAAATTCTGGTGAAGCGGTATCACAAGTGGAGTATGCAAGAGTAATCGGAAGTCTGATGTACTTAATAAAATTGTACTATACCCAATTTGGGGTACTCAGTAAATGTACTTAGTCGCTATACCTGTAATCCGGGACATAAGCATTGGAAAGCCATAACTAGAGTGTTAAACTACTTACGTTTTAACAAAAATCATGGCCTGCACTATGGTAAAGAACCGGCAGTTTTGGAAGGATACAGTGACGCAAACTGGATCACAGATTCTAAAAACTCAAAATCCACTAGCAGATACATCTTTACACTTGGCGGTGCAGCAGTGTCCTGGAAATCTTCCAAACAAACTCTGTTGGCCAGATCGATAATGGAATATGAGTTTATAGCTTTAGACAAAGATGCAGAGGAAGCATAGTGGCTTTGGAATTTCTTGGAAGACATCCCGATGTGGGAGAAACCTGTGCCTCCAATACGTGTATATTGTGATAGTCAGTCAACTATAGCTCGGGTACAGAGTAACCTATATAATGGTAAATCGCATCATATCAAAAGATGACATAAAATTATTAGACAACTAATCTCAAATGGTGTAATCACCATAGATTACATTAAGTCAGTAGTCAACCTAGCGGATCCGTTTACTAAAGGTTTGACACGAGATCAATTTGCAAAATCATCAAAAGGAATGGGGTTAAAGCCTACGATTTAAGAGGATGTTTGATGGAAACCCCACCTACTATGACTGTAGATCCCATGATGTAGGTTCAAAGGAAAAACTAAATCAAGCTGAATCTGCTAAGAGCACTGAGAGACTATTGTCTTCTCCCAGTTCCTAAGATGATGTACAGTGCTTCTTGTATGTGTAGAGGATAAGCTTTGCTTTTAATGATTTTAGTCCATAACTTTGAGATATCAATGAAGTATTACAGGATAGTTCTAGAAAAAAAGTTAACGGCAAATCACCTTGTGAGTGTGAAATTGGACAGTTTCTAGGAGAATGAAGGAAATGTTATATTCTCCAAGTTCACTCATGATTAACCAGGCATGTTCAAGGCCACAATGAACACAATAGAGAACTTAGTTATACGAGAAAACAAAGCTGGGTTATAGCTATTGTCTCGGTTTACACCAAACTCCGGATGGTTCAAGACATCATATTCACCATCTGGACAAGTAAACCCGACATATATTAACAATGAGTGGTTCAAGGTTGAAAACAACCACCAACTCAGACACAGTTAGTTTTCGCATATACTCTCGAAAGTCTGTCTAGTCTAGTTAGTAGAGTCAGTCAAGTCTTCATATGTTTAGAGTCATTTCTATTCATGTGGGGGATTGTTGGATCATTTTGTATAAATAAAATGGGCCATTAAGTGGACATGTTTATTATGCAAACATTGATAGAATTGAATGAGAAATGGGACATTGAAATTCCATGGGCCATTGGGCTAAAGTGGACAAGCCATCAAACTTTGGTTTAATGAATGGGATGCATTTTGTCCCACATTGGAAGTTTGAAAAATTTCCATGTAGTGTATAAAGGAGAGAACTTATATCTAAGTTAAAAACATGAACACATGAGAGGAGAAAAAGGACCACATGCGCGCTCGCTCGCCTCGCCTCACCGGGCTCGTGGGCTCGTTGGCTCGGGTATGTGTCGTCGGGTCGGGTCTCGGTTGGATCCGGGTCTCCGTTTCGGTTGGGTCCGCGTCTAGGTCAAAACATTCCTTTTGGATATATATTTTTTGACTCCATAAATCTCTTCCAACGTTTTCCACTCTTCTCTCCACTCAGTCAAAACGGCTCCGAGATCCTCTCCTCGTGCACACGTTACAGAGATTTTTTGGAGTCAGAACTGATCTCCTTTTGGCTATAAGATAATCCTTCGTCTCATTCATTTTCTTCATGCTGATTTTCAGAAAGAAAAACTTCCAACTCTCTCTCTCTCTCTCACTTTCGTCTTCTCTTTAAAGTAAGTAGTAGTCATAAGTATATCGTAGAACGATCGTTCATAGATTCTGATTTCGAGTGTTGCGAATCAGTCTCGTCAAGGTCGTATCCTGGGATTCATTATCGTGTTAAACCGTTACACTACAGACGTTATTTTGAATTAAGAAAAGAGATTCATCTCGCTTTCTTGAATTGTTTTTCGTTTCTGTTTATCTTTCCAGTTTCGGTTTTATAAATCGTTTATATGTTTTTATAAAGCAGTTTTAATTCCGGTTCTAACAATAGTCTCTGCTACATGCACACCTTCTTATGCTTCACCTGTAGCTTTCTGAAAACAGAAGCTGGAAACAAGAAACGAGGTTATTCACCTTTTGGTGAAAGAAAATTAAGGAGGAATCGTGCTAAAAGCTAGATTTCATTTTGAAAAGTTTTCATAATATTGTGAAATTAGAGAGATGCCTTCTTTTATAGAATGGTTATTTGCCTTTGCCCAAATTTACAAGATGGATTCTTCATACGATACTTTGCTTATATAAAGAAGAAGCTCCTAGGGTTTCAAAGTGCTAAAAATAGAGAGAACAAATACCAAAACAGTAAGAAGAAAAAAAAAAGAGAGGGAAAGCAATGTGTTTTCCAGGATTCTCCAGATTGGTGTACACTCCAGCTCAGTATGACAAGAGTTCGATAAAACACAACACTCTGATCATCGCCATGTTAACTTTGCTGATGTTGTTCTTTATGGTGAAGCCCACCGACTACCTCAACAGCACCGACAAAGAGAAGCAAAAACTCTTTCACGGCGCCGATTATTCCGGATGGTCTATGCTGTTCTGGAGTCGGCAGATGCTTACATTCGCCCAAAGTACACACACATTACGCTCTTTGATAAGTTAAGTATAATGGATGGATATTCCAGGTTATGGTGTCTTATGGAGGTTATTTTTGGAGAAGTGGCTTTGATTCTCCTTGCTGTGAGCACTGTTGTCTTGGTGACTATCTTCTTTGCGTTGGGCTATCACTACGACGAAGAGTGCAACAATCCCTGCGGTCCTAGCAGCGAGCGACGATCCCACCGCCAAGAACGCTCTCGCCACCGTTGCTTTTTTTTGCTGTCTTCACAAATTCGGACGATCCCACTACAAAGGTAATTGTTGAAGCTGCCATGTCTAAGATCAACACTCCTCCACCTGGTGCCTAATACTACATCTGGTGCCAATTCCACGAAAGCTCATTTCTGTTTTGGGTGTTGTGCTTAAAAAGTTGAAAACTCTAAGGCCTTCTGTATTCGTTTTATTTGCTTCTTGTTGTTGTTTTAGTTTCAACTTTTTCTCTTGATTTTGTTGTATCTTCAATTTCAATCTGATGTACGAGGACCAATTTTATTTAGGGTCAATTTGCAAGATAGTCATATTGAACTATGAAATTAAGAAAGTAACCATATATTTGGATTTTCATAAGAAATAACCATTTCAGTTACTGGGTTTTTTTTTTACCCTCACTCGCGTGCAAGTAAGTAAGCAGAGGTAAGCTCCGATGACGTCACCTGCACTTGTTCATCTCTTAATTTCTCTCTGCGAACATCATTACTTTCTCTCTTTACGCGTGAAAAATAAGGACACAATCGTCCATGTTATATATTACACATAGAGCTAATTAAAATCTTTAATCATCGAGCTAATTATTAAAAAAAAATTGGTTATTTTTGCCAATAACCCTTTTATTTATCTTATTGCTCTTTTCCCATATTAGATTATTTCTTCACTGAAAAAAAAAAAAAAAGTCAAGATCCGTCTCCATCTCTCTCCGTATTTTCATCTCTGTTCTTTTTACCCATCTGGGAGCTAGTGATGATGCCACGTGGTATTAGCCAAACATGTTTTTTGTTTATCAAAGAAATGTTGCAAAAACAACAATCTTCGTATAAAAATAATTCTACATACGGGATGTGAGCTGAGCTACCTTTAAAGCCCAATTTGATCCAGTGGGCTTTTAAATATCTTATAATATTTGGGTTTATCAGCCGGACAAGGGTAAGTGCAAATACACTGTCCAACACCACTCCCTTTGTCGCATAGACCACCGGCGGTTGACCCAAACGTCGACTTGCACGATGAAGAGCAGTCTTTCAAGTCGCTCGTGCACATACCAATGTATGTAAGGCATCCCATATTCGTTTCAACTATATCCAACAAAAACCATTTTTCATTTTTATAGATAACATGATAATTATATTAAGGGTTAATTTGGTTAAATGTTGTGTACCTAAGACAAACATAACAAGGAAGATGATAAGTAGACCAAGAGAAGAAGGTGATCTTGCCATCTTTTACTTTTAATTTGTATATCTTCTTGACTCTTGAGATACTAATAAAATGTTTGGTTATAAGAAAAATACGACAAGAAATTTGAATTTATAGAGTGTCATCTCATCACCTATACATTTTCAAAAAAAATATTTTTTTTGGTAATATCCGGTCAATATGTCATTAATTATATATAATCAAGTGTTTTTTCGGGTCAAATATCATATCTAAGCAATGTACTAAGCAATGTACGTACATAACTTTAGGTCAAATGTTTTATTTAATTTTCTATGTTTAGATGTTAAGAAATATATTTATATGTTAAAAACTATACAGAACTTTCGGAATACGTTTTGTGTATTTATATGTATTCTAGATTTGAAATCAATGAAATTGTTAGATGGCAAAAAAATAAAAAAAATATATATATGTTAAAAAGTATATTTATATGTTATATTTGGTCAATATCTCATTATTCTATCTAATCAATTTAAGTATCTACATTTGGGTCAAATGTTTAATTAGTTATACAACCAAAACACTTTAAATGATTTTGTAAATATCTATAAAATTAAATCAATTTTAAAATTCTATTCAACCTAATTTTGTTTTATTTTATTTACAATGTTTATTAAAAGTTAAATTTTATTTATGGATATTTTCATAAAATTTATAGAAATTTTGTTCAGTTTCTCAGGGTTGAAATTTAACAAAATTCACTTTTCGATTACCTTCCACCAATAATCGAACATATATGTTTTATAGGGTACGATCTGGAAACCCTAGAAAACCTATACCTAATTAAGCAATAATGAGATTTTTCAAATAAATATATTTAAGGAAAAATTTATTGGATAGCAAAGAAAAAAATATATATAAAAACTAGCAAAAAAACATAAAATTAGTGGATTAAGATGGTGCCACATGGGTGGATTTGGTTAGATTTTAAGTTTAGTTTTTTTTGTGTTAGTTTTTTTTTTTTAAACCCAATAAATTTGATTTTAGTTTGATTTTCTTTTGTTTGTCATATGAAATTATATTATTAAAATTTTCTGAAAAACATTACAAAAAACGGGGAGAAATTATTATGATCTTAGTTTAGTTTGGTATAATTTTTTTTTTTTATCTCACTTATAAAGCCATATTTTAACCCACACATCTAGAAGGGCGTCGTGAAAGTTCAGAGAATATGCACAACACATAATTTCGATTGGAAGGCGCCAAGCAAACGAATCTACTATTATTATTTATAAGTAACTTTTACAAGATTCACCTATAAAGATCTATACACATCTAGTTCTTAAACTATTTTCTATCCACGAATCAATAGCCTATACTACCCAATGATCTCACACCTTTGTGAATTAAAAGGCTGAACACTCTCCTTGACATCTTCTGTTTTTTTTACGAAGCTTCAACTTACAATCTCTCAATTTGCGGCTCTAAGTGTTACTTCTCCTAGGCACGGCCTTTAAATCTTATATACGAATATTGCAAACCCTAACCCTAGGATTCTCTAAATATTCTCCAAGATATGCGAAATGGCATAAATGTATTCTTCAATTTTATCCTTTCCATACTTGGTGCACGCCAAGATCTTCAAATCTTCAGCGTGTATATTCTCTGTTTAGCTCAGCAAGACTTGACCGATAGCTTTCCCGCCACTCCAAGCTCCTTGCCGCCTGTATAGCTGCCTGATGCATGCTCTGTGTTCACAGCTTCTAGCTCACAGACCTCTGCATCTTCAATCTCCCCCTTTTTAGCTTAGTTTCATAATCAAGCACTTCCATCTTTTGGTACATGTCAACACAGATCACATACAAAGACAAAGCCAAGAAAATATCTGCCAACTCAAACAAAAACAGAGGGGTAAAGTAAACCGAGATAATCAAACATATTACACAAGGATCATGTTCTGATTACAAACGCCAGCTTCTCTACAGACAGCTGGTAAAAACAGAATCACACTGAATGTGATCCCGAATTAAGTTCAAAATATGTACCACTAAAGATAAAGAAATGTGTTAGAAATCAAATTAAAATGGATTGACATAACAGCAGCTCCCCCACACCTTATGCCTTCCTCTTGTTCTTAGAGTCTGAGACTGATTATGCATCCTCCATTGATTGATCACACTCAGTCTCAGCCTCAACCATCACACTCAGTCTCAGTCTCAACCTCAACCTCATCTTCCCCTGCTTGATAGCATAACTAAGATAAAAACATCTAAGACAGCTAAATCAAGAACATATAGGAAGAGAACTTACCTGCCAGAGCATCCTCAAGGATCCGGATGTCCAACACCATGGATTTGCAAACCTTGGCAGTATCACCACCTGTCCGAGCATCTTGCTTGTACACCTTGACCTCTGGGAGTTGCTCTCAAGCAGCTGATAACCCAGGCTCATAACCTCGAATCCACACAACCACTGATTCTTCCTCAACATTCACAGTAGGAAGATTTGCCCAGAACGCTCTGACAACCTCAGCTACAAACAGTTTCACCTTGGCGACCAAACCTAGAAACCCAGCATCCTTGATAATCCTCTCAACCTCAAAAGGATTTGCAGCAAATCCCACTACTCGTTCCTCATGAAAGGGATGAGTCACGAAGAGATCATACCTTTATTGCACAGCGTGAGACAGGAATCTGGTGGCATCAAACACGGTCTGAGACACACATGGCTGAGATCTAGCAGTTCTAACCCGAGAAGATGAATGCTCAGACTTGCAAGGACGGAGCCGACTCTTCTTCTTCACTCGAGCAACCACCTCACTATTTCAGACCCAGCAGCAGCGGTCTCATGCTTGGAGGAATTTGGAACCATAAGACTCTGAATCGTCACCTCTCTGTTCATCCACACAAACCGGTGATGAAACCCTAGCCGGAGGCGAAGAACGCATCAGAGAAAATAGCTCTCGACGGTGAAGATAAGCCCTATGGAGAACAGTACAGAACAATCGCCAAAGGATTTGTATCCACTTGAATAGCCATAATCGGGCTTGACACAGCCTCATTGGAACCACCAGAACCATCCGAGCCCTTCGAAGACGACATCCGTTGCTGAACAAAACATCAGAGACCGGAAAAGATAGCTTTCATCTTGATTTTAGGGTTTGGAGAATTCACCGGAGAAGAACAACGAATTGAAAATCTTGAACAAAGATAGCAATAACCATTCACTTTTTCCTTTTCCCCCTTTTGATTGACGTGACAAGTAAAACCCTAGTTTTTTTCCCTCCAAAATCATTTTTGGGCATGCATAGATTTATTTGGCCTTATTTACACGGACCTGAAATAACTCACAAACCCATCAGTGCAACTTTGTGATATACAATACAAAGCGCCAATCAAGAACCTGTCTGGTTCACTTGCTCTGTCCAACAGACATTTTAAAACATAGGGAATACTATTAGACAATCAAGATCAAATATCTTACAAATGTTAAGTGACCCAGAAAATGATAGTCCATATGAGATTTTGAGTTTTAAAGATATGTCGTTTACCTTGAAAATCTGCTGTTTGATCAGTGTGGTCTCAAGACTTGATCCATGACACACACCAGAACATGTCAAAACCTTTGATATTAAAATAGCCCAATCCCTAGATTCGATGACTAGTCATTTTGCACTGGCATACCCGCATCCCACTCAATCTAGCTTTCAGCTTGGTGGTTACTTCGACATGGTTAGAAATCTCTCGAGAAGAGTGGCTTTGAACAGATGTCTGTACCATCACTTTAATTCTCAGGAATAAGATAGTGTAGCCTGTTTTTTGAGGGTAATCAGTTAGAGAATGCCATCACTTGACTTGTCCGACATATGTGCAGATGGATAAGCTCAGGGGGTGCTTCCTTTTCTTCTTTTTCTTTTTGCTCTTTTTGCTCTTTTTTTCTTTTGTTTTTCTTTTCCTTTTTTTCTCTTTTTTTATTTGCAACCCTCTTTCTCTATCTCATGATCATATACATAGTGGTGTAGCTAGTGCATCCTGACACAAAAATATCACCTTGATTTTCAGCTTGCTGTGTCAGGAGGTTCTTTGCACATCTCTTCCTCTTCTTCCAGCCTTTTTGACCGTAGCCTCAGTGCACACACTTGTACTTGACTGTACAGGATCGGCATGACATACAGCTTTTTTCCATCAAACACTACATAGACAGGGACCAAAAGTCTTGGAAAACACAGTTTTGAAAACTTTCTTCCGACATGTTCCAGCACCTGTCCCTGTCTCAATGTACAAAGCTCAACAAGCAAGTTAGATTTCACAAATGCCAATAGCCTTTCTTAGATGAACAAATAGTTAAAATCAAGAGCTTTTGTGAATAAATCAGCCATTTGGAAATCAATGTCCACATGTTCAACCACAATCAATTTCTCCTCAACAAGTTCACGAATAAAATGATGCATGATATCTATGTGTTTTGTGCGTGAATGCTAAACATGATTTTTAGCAATATTTATGGCACTTTGATTACTAACAGGGAATTAGAGAGTGTACCATAATCAACATCTATCTGTTTCATTGACAGGAGTTGTGTGCAGTAGCTCCCTAATGCAATATACTCTGCTTCTGGAAAATACTGTTCTGTTTTACTATGCCAGGACACAATGTTATTCCCCAGAAAGAAACACCCACCACTTGTGCTTCTGCGATCATCCAGACATCCAGCCCAATTAGCATCACAATACCCAACCAAATTCTTGTTGGTATCGTTGGTGTTGTATATACCCTGATCAGTAGTTCCTTTCACATACTTGATGATCCGCTTCATAGCTTAAAGATGGGACATCTTTGGCTTAGCCTGATATCTGTCACATATCCCAACAGTAAAACAGAGGTCTGGTCTACTTGCAGTTAAATACAACAGACTCCCAATCATCCCTCGATACAATTTTTCATCCACTGCTTCTCCATGCTCATCTTTTGAGAGCTTAGTGGTTGATCCCATTGGTGTTTTTGCACTCATGCTTGACTGAAGATCAAACCGAGTCACTAGGTTCTGAGCATATTTACTTTGAGTGACAAAGATACCTTCAGCCGTCTGCTTCACTTAGAACCCCAGAAAGTTTGTGAGTTCACCAACCATAATCATCTCAAACTCTTTCATCATACTATTGACAAAAGCATCCACAAGCTTCTGATCTGTTGACCCAAACACTATGTCATCGACATAGATTTGAACTACCATCACACTGCTTCCTTTGGCCAAAATGAATAGAGTCTTGTCCACATTTCTCCGTTTGTACCCTTGTTCAAGCAAGAACGTAGTCAACCTTTCCATACCAGGCCCGTGGTGAATGTTTCAATCCATACAATGCCTTTTTCAACTTGTAGACATACGTTGGATGTTCTGGATCCTCAAAATCTTTTGGTTGCTCAACATACACCTCTTCTTACAGAATACCATTCAGAAAAGCACTCTTAGCATCCATCTGGTGTAGTCTGAAGTTTAACACACAAATTATCCCAAACAGAAATTTGATCGATTCAAACGTGCAACAGGACAAACGTTTCATCGAAATCAATTTCTTCAACCTAAGAATACCCATGAGCAACCAGCCTTGCTTTGTTCCTCACAACAGTACCATGTGCGTCAGTCTAGTTCTTGAAAATCCACTTAGTATCAACCACATTCACATTGTCTGGCCTCCGTGTTAAATCCCAAACTTGACTTCATTCAAAATGTTTTAACTCTTCTTGCATTGCAACAATCCATTATTCATCAACCAATGCCTCCTTGTGGTTCTTAGGTTCGATTGTTGAAACAAAACAAGCAAACCTCACCATCTCCCTGAAGTTAATCTGCTTCTTCCGTGTGATTCTATCACCAGTAACATCTCCAATCACATCTTTCTGAGAGTGATTTTGATGAACCTTAGGCTGGACTTTGTCATTTGAATCATCTCCATCTGATTCTGATTTCTGATCACATCCCTATTCATCAGCCTCATGTCTGTCTTCAACCTCCTTGGGTGATGCATCTGTTATGTCATGAAGCTTGACATACACTTTCTAAGCTGGTGTGTCATCGAAAACCACACTCACTGTTTCCATCACCATCCTGGTTCTTTTGTTGTATACTCTGTACGCTGTGCTTGTACCAGAGTATCCAAGAAATATACCATCATCACTTTTAGCGTCAAACTTCCCAAGTTAATCCTTATCATTCAGGATATAACAGACACACCCAAAGACATGAAAATAACTCACACTTGGTGTTTTTCCTTTCTACATCTCGTAAGGAGTCTTGTTTGTACCCTTACGCACATACAGCCGGTTGATGATATAACATGCAGTGTTGACCGCTTCAGCCCATAAATGCTTAGCCACTTGATTGCCATGTAACATTGCTTTAGCCATTTCCTGCAGTGTTTGATTCTTCCTTTCAACTATTCCATTATGATGTGGGGTACGTGGAGCAGTACCGATGACTGATCCCTTGTACACCACATAATTGTTCAAATAGATCATTCTGAAACTATCCTCCATGATAACTTCTGATAGTCTTGATTCTCCACTTCTCATTCTTCAGTTGTAGTGCAAGAATTTTGAAACTTTCCAAACTTTCCGACTTCTCCCTCAAGAATCGAACTAATGTATATCTGGTATAGTCATCTACTATAACAAACACATACTTCATTCCAGCAATGCTCTCTACCTGAACTGGTCCCATGAAATCCATGAACCAGATCCAGAGCCTTCTTGGTCTGAATGTCCTGAATCCCTTTGTGTTGAACTTTAACATATTTTTCTTTAGTACAAGGTCCACACACAAACTTCTGATTTGACACAAGCTTCAGAATGCCTCTAACCAGTTCTTGATTCACCAGCTTAGTCATTGTTCTGACATTTATGTGACACAACTTTTGATGCCACAGCTGCAACTCATTGTCTTCTGTGACATTGTAACAACTGTCAGACTGTTTCCACACGTAATAGTTTTTCCCTATCATGATACCTCTGAGCTTTACTTCTTGCTTATCATTAAAGGCTTTGCAGTTTGTCTTAGTGAATAATACATTATATCCTTCATCATACAGCTGGTTGATACTGATGAGATTTGCCTTTAGTCCTCCGACAAAGTACACATTCACAGGATCAGGTTTGTTTGGTCCTTCAGTTTTACCCTTCCCTTTGATCTTGCCCTTTGCTCCATCACCAAAGGTCACTTTCCCAGCTGCGACATCTTTAAACTCATCAAGGTTGACTTGACGACCAGTCATGTGTCTAGAACACACACTGTCAAAGTACCACTTAGTGTCGATACTTCTTGGCACTGGTGCATCAGCAGTGTATGCCATATTACAACACAGGTCTTGCTTCTCTATCCACACTTTATGTTTCATCCTCCTGTCTGGATACCCAGGTTTGTACTTCAATAGTTGTTCAACCTTCTTCTGAAATCTGAAACAATGAACCTTCATGTGTCCTGGTTTACCACAGTAGTAACACTCAGAAAAACTTTTGTGAACTTTAAGTTACTTGAGCTGAACCTCCCTTGGATGTGATGCTCTTACAAACTCTAACTTATCTTTAGATGGTCCACCCTGATAACCCAGACCCCAGTGTTCTTTTCCTGACTGCCCCACTGAAAGCAACTTATCCAGGTCTTTGGTACTTTTGCTCAACATCCTGATGTTCCTTCAGAGACTCGATCTCCTTTAGCAGTGCAAGGTTACTCTTGATAATCTTTTGACACTCTTCCACCTTTGCCTTAAGTTCGTGTCTAAGTTGATCAACACTACCCTGGAGATTTTCAGATTTGATCTCCTTCTTAAGATTATCATGATCTGAACACAGACGCTTAACGTAATTATTCAACCTGATGTTCTCACTCACAAGCTCCCTGTTCTCATTCTTCTTCTTGATGAGATTTTCAGACATGATCTTGTTCTCATCATACAACGTTAATTCAACATCTTCTTCATCAGAATCCACATGTTCCTCATCCTCGATCACACCGAGATATGCTACATAGTTCAGCATCTCACATTGGTCATCGTCTTCTGAGTCACTTTCACTCCATGTCACATAGGATTTCTCCTTTCCCTTAGTGTTTCCAACACAATCGACCTTTGAGTGACCCAGTCTTTTACACTCCGAACACCTCAGTTGTCTCATCTTCTGATCACAGTCTCCGATAAAGTGTCCAAACCCTTGGTTGACTTGTCACACCCTTCTGTTGGAAACCAGACCCTTTACGTTGTCCCAGCTCCATCCTTTTGAAATACTTCTTGACAATCAACCATACATGATTCTTAATCTCATCTGATTTTTCTTCATCATTATTAACAGTAGGTGCGACACCTTTGGCTTTGGCTTCCAGCTTCTTCTGATATTCCAACTCATAGGCTTGCATCATACCAATAACCTGACTGAAAGATATTTCATCATAGTTCATCGACACATCAATGGCTGATTTGTGTGACTGGAACTTTTCCGGATGACTTCTGAGAAACTTCTTCACCTGTTTCTTGCCTTTATACTTTTTGCCCAGAGCAACTGCTTCGTTCGCCACAGAACTCAAGTGTTCATTGTATGCTTGAATTGACTCATCATCACCTATCGTCATGGTTTCGAATTTGGATGCCAGCATACCAATCCTCGTTCTCTTTACACTGTATGTTCCTTCATACTGAGTCCTTAAGGTGTCCCATGCTTCTTTGGCTGTGGTACAACTTTGAACTTGCTCAAATTGGACTAAGTCTCCAGATCACAGATAGTGCCTTTGATTTTCCAGATTCAGACGCTGGTTCAAGGGATTGATGAAGATGCTTGGACTCTGGTTGAAGAAAGTTGGGAGAAACCAAATTGGACTCGTTCTCCAGATCACAGACAGTGCCTTTGAGTTGTACATGGACTGAGTCTTCTCATCAACAGTCCAGTCTTTCTTAGGTTTCACCACAGTCTCATCCTCACCATTCTTGACTGTTGGTTTCTCCCAACCTTCTTCAACCAGAGTCCAAGCATCTTCATCAATCCCTTGAATCAGCGCCTGAATCTGAACTTTCCACCACCCGAAGTTCTCAGCTTCCAGAATTAGTGGGTTGGTCATTGTGTATACGTGTTGTGGGTTCTCCATACTCATTTTAGGACCACACATGTCGAAGAAACAAACGATTTTTAGCTGATGTCTGCTCTGATACTAAATGAAAATTCATAGAACATGTACAACACAGAATTTCGCTTGGAAGGCGTCAAGCAAACGTATCTACTATTATTCTTTATAAGTAACATTTACAAGATTCACCTATAAGGATCTATACACGTCTAGTTCTTAGACTATTTTCTATCCACAAATCAATAGCCTATACTACCCAATGATCTCACACCCTTATGAATCAAAAGGCTGAACACTCTCTTTGACAGCTTCTGTTTTTTTGACCAAGCTTCAAGTTACAATCTCTCAATTTGCGACTTCTAAGTGTTACCTCTCCTAGGCACGTCCCTTATATACGAATATCGCAAATCCTAACCCTAGGATTCTCTAAATATTCTCCAAAATATGCGAAACGACATAAACATATTCTTCAAATTTATCCTTTCCATACTTGGTGCACGCCAAGATCTTCAAATCTTCAGCGTGTATATTATCTGTCCAGCTCAGCAAGACTTGACCGATAGCTTTTCCGCCACTCCAAACTCTTTGCCGCTTATACAGCTGTCTGATGCATCCTCTATGTTCACAGCTTCTAGGTCACAGACCTCTGCATCTTCAAGTCAAATTCTCTTTAGTGTCAAGAGACGGCCGCAAGTGTAACCGCTTGGGCTATTCGTGCTTGATAGGTTTCGTATAAGATTAGATTTGGCATGGTGCTAATTTTCATTTCGATTCGTTTGATAATAGTTGATAAAACAAGGGAATTAGAAAAATTGGCCACTTCATATTTTTAAAAGTGGGCAAACGAAAATTCGGAACGGGACTTTGTAAAAACGAGAATGGAATAAAAATTTGAAAACTAAAATAATTGTCTCATCTACATTTCATTAAAAATTCGGGATATGAACAAAATAGAACGGAACGGGACGGAAACATAACGGAAATTTCCAAAATAATAATAATGAATATGACAATTATAAAAATCATATGAAACTAATTATTATTTTATAAATATGATATATAATAATTAGTAACTTTTGGTTAAATATTAGAAAATAGAAAAGTAAGATTAAGTTTGTGTACAATATTCTATATTTCTAATTTTTTATTATATAAGATATATATCAACTATTTATATAATTTTTCTCAAATAGAACTTCAAAATTTTATGTTCTCGTCCGTTCCATTCCCAAATGAAAATTAAAAGTTTGTACTATAAATTTATATGGAAATACATTTCCATATGGAATGCGAATTTAAAACCATAACTTAAACGGAATGGGACGGAATATGAGGGGACATAAATTTTGCATACCCATGATAATTCTGTAACTTGACTACTAAATATAACGAAATATTTGTTATAGTTGGTCGACTAACTTAAAATACTAACTAAGATTTGACGAGTCGTAAAATTTGGTAAACACCAGTAGACTTTTCTTATAAATTTTGTTTGTTGCTATTTTGCATAAAATAGTTTGACATTATTTTAAAAATTGAAGTCGATGTTGTAATACTTCAGTTTAAAAAAAAAAAAATATTGGTAGGTGCATGTGAGATAACTTTTAAGAACAGAATTGATTAGTTATTTCATCCAAACATACATTTTACTCATTTAAAGTTAAAACATGTTTAATTTAGAGGAATTTAAAAAATACCACAAATATGAGATTTTTTTTTAAAAAATACAACTATTTGCAACCAATTAAAAAAAATATTACCTTTTATAAGATAGTTACAAATTTTATAAATTTTTATAAGATAGTTATAAAAATGCAGAAATTATTATGTTTTCACCAAACACATATTTTATTCTCAAAATTACACAAACTCATACAATAAAAACAGTAGAATTAGAACAAAAAACAATTAAATATAAACTTAAGAAACTAAACATTAAATTAAACATTGATAAAGATTTTAGATTAATTTATAAATCTTTATAAGACATGTTATAAAATAGTAGTTTTGAAACAAATTTCCCATAGTAGTATTAAAAAACAAACATTTATGAATAGGGGGTGATTCACACTTCACAAAATTGGAAATAAGGGAATTCAAAGTTCGGTCTTGTAAAAAACCTAATAATAAGAAATCAGTTTTAGAATTTAGTGCATTGGTTTGTGAGATTATGGGTTTCCAATTCAAAATCAATCAAGCAATTAGTGGATTGGCCCATATCTTTTATATACTACTTGTTAGACCAATTTTTAAATCATAAATCAATTAAGACTTCATGGGCCAAATAATTGATAAGATTAAATTGGTAAAATGTGAATGAGAAATAGATCAATGACAAACTACTTGGAGTTAAGAGTATTTTAAACTCATAAGATTAACTAAGTTTATAATATTGTCTCACATCGCTTATATGATTAAAAATCATGCGACATATAAGAAAGGCAAACACACTACTATGTTCAAAAGTGTGCACCTAGAAAGAGAGATGACTAAGCCACACGCGCTCGCCGCCGCCGCTCGCTCGGCTCAGCACGGCACGTGGCACGTGGCTCGTGGGCTCGTTGGCTTCATATTTGGCACTTAGGCACTTGGACCAATTTTTAAATCATAAATCAATTAAGGTTTCATGGATCAAATAATTGATAATATTAAATTGGTAAAATGTGAATGAAAAATGGACCAATGAAAAACTACTTGGGCCTAAGAGTATTTTAAACTCATAAGGTTAAGTAAGTTTATAACATTGTCCCACATCGCTCTTATGATTAAAAATCATGCGATATATAAAATAGTCAACACACTACTATGTTCAAAAGTGTGCACCTGAAAAGAGAGATGGCTAAGCCACGCGCGCGCACTGTCGCCGCTCTCTCGGCACGGCATGGCACGGCACGGCATGACACGGCACGACACATGGCTCGGGGCTCGAGGCTCATGGGCTTCATATTTGGCACTTAGTCACTTAGGGCTCTAAAATGATCAGATTCTTTTTGGTCAAAAGTCAACACGAAGTCTACACTTTTTGAATCCAAAAAAAATAAAAAATGTTTCTATTTTCATCAAATCGTAACGGCTCCGTTTCTTGCGCTCCACGCCCTGACATTACGCCTTATGATTATTGTCCACGATCTGCGCCATGTCTTTATGATAGAAAAACTGATCACCTCTCTCCCTTGGCTATATATACAAGCCTCACCTCCTCTCATTCAGGAATCACTCATTCTGAAACATACAAAAAGAAAAACTCCAGCAATCTTTTTTTTTTTTTTCCAGTAAGTGTCTCGAGAGTATAGCGTAGTTCTTGGTTCGTAGATTCTATAGCCGAGTGTCGCGACTATAGTCGCACACAGTTGTATCATCTGATTTAGAATCTCACAGATCCGCCACACTGCGAGAGATTTTATAAATTAAGGATAGAGATTATATATCGCCTCTGTGTTTTTTCTCTAAAATCGTTTTCATATAATTGTTGATCTCTTCTCTTAATTCGCTTTTTTTTAATCCGGTTTTTCTGTTCCTACACTACTTAGGTCCAATCACAACTTCCGATATGGAATTCCTAACATGGTTTTATTTCGTGAGACAAATTTTGGGGTTGATACGGAGGAAATCATTTTAGTTCTAATCCTTACAACCAACATCCAACTATAACCAGTATATATTGTGCTCTATAATTTTTATTGATATCAAAGATTCGATTAGAAATATTAGGAAAGATCGGAGCACCTATGATTTGACATGATTTTGAATGATGATTTCAACTTATACATTTTTGAAGAATTTGAGATTTCAAAGTAGTGCAGAAATCACATGAGTCTTATAATCAGTCGGACAAGGGTAAGTGCAAACACATGCTCCAGCAGCACCATCGTGATCATATAAGAGAACTGTATTTGGTCCAAATCTCAATTTGCAAGCCCCACTGCAATCTTTTATAATACCGCACGAGCCAAGAACTGCCAAACATCCCATATTCTGGTTAACTAAATCAAACAACATTAATGATATATGCCAATGAATAGAGAGAGCCGAAACTGAAAATTGTAGTACAGAGAATGTGATTCATTGGCATATATCATTAATGTTGATGTATACGTAAGGCTAACATTACAATGAGCTACAACATTTGGGGCGTGTGCCAATTAATAGAGTTGAAATTAAAGTAATTTTTTGCGGAAAAAAATTGAATATACTTTTATGGATAAACACCTTTAGATAAATGTATACCAAAGGCAACCATAACAAGAAAGATGATGGGGAGAACAAGTGAAAAAGCTGGCTTGGCCATATTTGTTTTTTTTTGTTTTTAATTTCTGATACTGAAAATGACTTTAAAGATGACGAAGGTAAGTGCATAATCCTGTTTCAGTTTCCTTATTTAACATTTTATTTGCTTACTCGTAATTGGAAATCAAATTGTGATCTTGTACGAAAGTCACATGGTTGAATTGTAATGCAAACATTCCTTTAAAATGCATCAAATATAGTGCATACTTCTTCTAACTAACCCACACTTCTTCTATCTTTCCTCTCTCTTTAACCATTAAGCCAACTTAATTATCACCTTCAACCTACTCCTTTTATCTTTCCTCACTCTTTAACCACTAAACCAACTTATCCCCTACTTTCATATGAAATGAAATGATCTCTGATGTTTTATATTGGTGACACATGCTTTTCACTTCTATATCACTTTCTTCAACTTCACAAATATTTCATTTATCATTAAAATATTACCCCATTCTTGTATAAAAGCGTAGCATTACATGTTCTCAAATCACATCCTAGATCATTTCATATATCTCAGTCCAGATTAAAATCCCATTGATTTTTTTTGTTTTTTGAAGAGAAATCCCATTGAATTATCTTGTTCTCCTATTCCTCCCCCTTTTAATAAAGGCTAAACAAAAAAAACAAAAACACAATATTGTACCTTCCTCTTTGATAACAAAGTTCTTGCCTCTCCTCACCTTCATCTTCTACATATTACAGATTCGTTTTTGAGAATAAATTGTTTTTGTTTTAAGGTTGTAGTCCAAGTTATAACCTTGCATAGCTACAACCCCGATGATTTCTTGATCAATATTTTCAGTTTTTTATTGAAAATATTGATCAAGAAATCCTCATCGAGGCTGTAGCTATGCAAGGCTATAACTTAGGGTAGGACCTTAAAGCAAAAACAGTTTATTTTCATAAACGAAACTGTGTAGTGGATATATAGTATTATTATTCTGGTTATTTTAATAATCATTCAAACAGTTTTATAGTAAAATATGTTTATAATACAAGTTCAGTTTATATATGTTTGTTACACATATGTTCAAATATATTAATTATGATGAAAGGATAAATATTGGATTTTCTAGAACACGTTTTTGATCTTTGAAACTACTTTTTAGTGTCTGCTTTTGAATTGTTCAAAGTTAGGTTTTGTAAATGTATAAGTTTTAAGAAAAAGCTAGCTAGTCTCATGTAAAGGATATTATGAGATATATAAAAACCATTTTTTCTTTTAATTTTTTTTTAAAAATACCATTTTTGAAATGCCACTTTTCAAAAATACCACATTTTAAAAATCTTTTCAAAAATACCACTAATATTATATCATTTATTGAGAATATTATTTATATTTGGGTTAACTATGTTATGTTAGGGTTTAGTTTTGAGGGTTTAGGGTTTGTTAGGATCAAAACCCTTTTTAAAGTTTAAAATTTTAAGATTTAAATGTTAAAAAATCATTAATTTATAGCATTTTTGAAAATGGACAACTCATGGTGGCATTTTTGCAAAATGATATTTCAAAAGTGGCATTTTTGAAATTTTCCCTTTTTCCTTTCATTGATTTGGTATGTTCATCATCTCTACTCTAGGCGCATTGATCGGACGCTAGGAAAGAAAACACTCTAAATACTATTTGTAAGTTAAGAGAACGTGCACAACACAGAATTTCGTTTGGAAGACGCCAAGCCAACGCATCTACTATTATTATTTATAAGTAACCTTTACAAAAATTCACCTATAAGGATCTATACACGCCTAGTTCTTAGACTGTTTTCTATCTACGAATCAATAGCCTATACTACCAAATAATCTCACGCTTTTAGTGAATCAAAGGGTTGAACACTCTCCTTGACAGCTTCTGTTTTTGGTCGAAACTTCAAGTTACAATCTCTCTATTTTGCGGCTCTAAGTGTTACCTCTCCTAGGCACGATCCTTAGACCTTATATATGAATATCGCAAATCCTAACCCTATGATTCTCTAAACATTCTCCAAGATATGCGAAACGGCATAAATATGTTCTTCAAGTTTATCCTCTCCATATTTGGTGCACGCCAAGATCTTCAAATCTTCAGCGTGAATATTCTCTATCCAGCTCAGCAAAACTTAACCGATAGCTTTCCCACCACTCCAAGTTCCTTGCCGCCTGTACAGTTCTTTGTTTGATGCAACAACCTCTGTGTTCACAACTTCTAGCTCACAGACCTCTGCATCTTCAATCTTCCCCTTTTTAGCTTAGTTTGATAATCAAGCACTTCCATCTTTTGGTACATGTCAACACAGATCACACACAAAGACAAAGCCAAGAAAATATCCACCAACTCAAGCAAAAACAGAGGATTAGTAACCGAGAAATCAAACTTATCACACAAGAATCATGTTCTGATTATAGTAACCGAGTTAAACAAACAGATCACACATGGATCATGTTCTGATTATAGTAACTGAGGTAACCAAACATATCACACACAATCATGTTATGATTATAGTAACTGAGGTAACCAAACATATCACACACAATCATGTTTTGATTATAGTAACCGAGGTAACCAAACATATCACACATGGATCATGTTCTGGTTACAGAAGCCAGCTTCTCTACAGAAAGCTGGTAAAAGACATAATCACACCGAATATGATCCTGGGTTAAAAAGTTCAAAATAAAGTAACATGCCAAGAACAGAGAAATATGTTAGATCTAAACATTAAACACATGAAGCTCCCCTTGAAACTATGCCTTCCTTTTCCTCCTGTTCTTGGCTTAAGTGGTTGTGTCTTTCTCTGAGTGATTAGACTCCGTATCAGCTTCATCTCCCCCTACTTGATAGCACAACTAAGAAAAACAACATCCAAGATAGCACAAACAAGCACATACGGGAGAAACACTTACCTGCCAAAGCTTCCTCAAGGATCTGAATGACCAGTTTTGCAGCTTGCTCTTTCCTTTGCCAACCCGAGCATCCTTCTAGAAAACCTAGGCCTCTAGCATACGCTCCCCCTGAATCTCAGGCACAGGGTGCTGAGCCTCCAATAGCTGGTAGATCAGACTATGATACGGCAGAAACAGCTTGGAGTCGGGAGAGAGAGGGATTGGAAACACGTGACCAAACACCCTTTTCCCAAAGTTGAACGGGATCTTGTGAGCCATCTTATACATAATCATGAACCGCGTCTTGTTCTTGTAGTCTGCATTCTTCGTGGGAAACCAATTCAGACTGCATATAGAGCATTAATGTCAGCCGTGTATTGAGCAGTGGACTTGATCTCGTCCAACAACTTGTACTTCCCACCAGTCATGAACCAAACAAGAGCACCTTCAGAAACCTTGGCGGTAACAACCAGATAGTCAGTGTCATCCACATCAGGCAGACCAAACAGAGCATTGATCTTTTCAGGAGAGAACTTATACTCATGATCTCGAACCCACATAGACACTGAATCACCCTCAATCTTCACTGCATGAAGATGTGCCCAAAATTCTCTAACAATGCCAGCCACAAAAGGGCTCACCTTGGTGACCGTATTCAGAAAACCAGCATCTTTGATAATCCTCTCAACCTCTGTAGGATGAACACTAAAATCCACCACACGTTCCTCATGAAAAGAATGAGTCACAAAGATATTATACCTTGATTACGCAGCGGAAGACAGGAACCTGGTGCTATCAAACACGGTCTGAGACACAGACGGCTGAGATCTAGTAGTTCTAACCTGAGAAGAGCGATGCTTAGACTTGCAGGGATGGAGCCGACTCTTCTTCTTCACTAGAGCAGCCACCTCATTATTTGAGACCCAGCAGCAGCGGTCTCATGCTTGGAGAATTTTGGAACCAGAAGAGACTGAATTATCACCTCTCTGTTCATCCACACAAACCGGTGATGAAACCCTAGTCGGAGGCAGAGAGGGCATCAAAGAAAACAACTCTCACCGGCGAAGACAATCCCGACGGAGAATAGTATGGAACAATCGCCAAAGGATTCAAATCCACTTGCATAGCCATAATCGGGCTTGACACAACCTCATTGGAACCACCAGAACCACCCGAGCCCTTCGAAGACGACAACCATTGCTGAACAAAAGATCGGAGACCGGAAAAGACATCCTTCATCTTGATTTTAGGGTTTGGAGAAGTCACCGGAGAAGAACAACGAATTGAGAATCTTGAACAAAGATAGCAATAACCATTCACTTCCTCCTTTCCCCTTTTTAATTGACGTGACAAGTAAAATCCTAGGTTTTTCCCTCCAAAATCATTTATGGGCCTGCATAGATTTATTTGGCCTGACTTACATGAACCTGAAATAACTCACAAACCCATCAGTGCAACTTTGTGATATACAATACAAAGCACCAATCAAGAACCTATTTGGTTCACTTGCTATCTCCAACAGACATTTTAAAACACATGGAACACTACTAGACAATCAAGATCAAATATCACATAAATGTTAAGTGACCCAGAAAATGATAGTCCATATGAGCTTTTGAGTTTTAAAGATATGTCGTTTACCTTGGAAATATGCTGTCTGGTCAGTACGGTATCAAGACTTGATCCAGGACACACACCAGAACATGTCAAACCCTTTATACAAAAATAGCTCAGTACCTGTGTTCGATGGCTAGTCACTTCGCACTGGCATCCCCGCATCTCGTACAATCTAGCTTTCAGCTTGGTGATTCCAGTGAAAAGGCTAGAAATCTCTTTGGAAGAGTGGCTTTGAACAGATGTATGTACCATCACTTGACTTCTCAGGATTCAAACATTGTAGCTTGTTTGGCGAAGGAAATCAGCCAGAGAATGCCATCACTTGACTTATCAGGCATATGAGCAGATGAATAAGCTCTTGGGGGCATATGCTTTTTCCTTTTATTTTATTTTATTTTTTTATTTGCACCCCTCATTCTCTTCCTGATGATCGTACACACTGTGTTGAAGCTGGTGCATCTTGACACAGAAACATCATTTTGATTTTCAGTTAACTATGACAAGAGTTTCTTTGCACTCCTCCTCTCTCTCCCTAATGATTGTATACACAGTGGTATAGCTGGTGTATCTTGACACTGAAACATCACTTTGATTTTCAGTTTGCTGTGACAGGACCCAACTCTTCCTCTTCTTCTAGCCTTTTTTGCCATAGCCTCAGTGCACACACTTGTACTTGACTGTACAGAACCGGCATGACAAACAACTTTTTTTCATCAAACACTACATAGACAGGGACCAAAAGTCTTTGAAACCACATTTTTGAAAACTTTCTTCTGACATGTTCTAGCACTTGTCCCTTTCTCAATATACAAAGCTCAACAAGCAAGTTAGATTTCACAAATGCCAATAACGTTTCTTAGATTAACAAATCGATTAAAATCAAGAGCTTTTGTGAATATATCACCAAGTTGGAAATTCGTGCCTACATGATCAACCATAATCAGTTTCTCCTCAACAAGTTTACGAATAAAATAATACCTGATATATATTTGTTTTGTGCGTGAATGCTGAACATGATTTTTAGCAATATTGATGGCACTTTGATTATCACAGTGCACTAATAGGGAATTAGAAAGTGTACCATAATCTGCAGCCATCTGTTTCATCCACAGGAGTTGTGTGCAACAACTCACCAATACAATGTACTCTGCTTTAGCCGTTGATAGAGACACACTGTTATGTTTCTTGCTATGCCAGGACACAAGGTTGTTTCCCAGGAAGGAACATCCACCACTTGTGCTTCTCCGATTATCTAGACATCTAGCCCAATCAGCATCACAATACCCAGCCAGATTATTGTTGGTATCCTTGGTGTAGTAAATACCCAGACCAGCAGTTCCCTTCACATACTTGATGATCCGCTTCACAGCTTGAAGATGAGACATCTTTGGCTTAGCCTGATATCTGGCACAAATCCCAACACTAAAACATATGTGAGGTCTACTTGCAGTCAGATACAACAGACTCCCAATCATCCCTCGATACAGTTTCTCATCCACTGCTTCTCAATGTTCATCTTTTGAGAGCTTAGTGATTGATCCCATCGGTGTCTTTGCACTCTTACATGATTGAAGATCACACTAAGTCACTAGATTCCGAGCATAGATACTCTGCATGATAAAGATACCTTGATCTGTCTACTTCACTTGGAACCCCAGAAAGTATGTGAATTCATCGACCATACTCATCTCAAATTCTTTCATCCTACTCTTGACAAATACATCCACAATCTTCTGATCTGTTGACACAAACACTATGTCATCAACATAGATTTGTACCACCATCACATTATGTCCTTTGCTCAAAATGAACAGGGTCTTATCCACACTACCTCGTTTGTATCCTTGTTTAAGTAAAAAGATGGTCAACCTTATACCCGGCCCGTGGTGCCTACTTTAGTCCATAAAATGCCTTCTTCAACTTGTAGACATATGTTGGATATTCTGGATGCTCAAAACCTTTAGGTTGCTCAACATACACCTCTTCTTGCAGAATCCCATTCATAAATGCACTCTTAACATCCATCTGATGTAGTCTAAAGTTTAACACACAAGCCATCCCAAATAGAAATCTGATCGATTCCAACCGTGCAAGCGGAGCAAATGTTTCATCGAAATAAATTTCCTCAACCTGAGAATAACTATGAACAACTAGCATTGCTTTGTTCCTCACAATAGTACCATGTGCATCAGTCTTGTTTTTGACAATCCGCTTAGTACCAACCACATTCACATTATCTGGCCTCAGTGTCAAATCTCAAACTTGACTTGGTTTACATTGTTCTAACTCTTCTTGCATTGCAGCAATCCAGTATTCCTCAACCAAAGCCTCCTTGTGGTTCTTAGGTTCAATTTTTGAAACAAAACAAGTAAATCTCACCATCTCCTTGTGCGTGACTCTACCATCAGGAACATCTCCACTCACATCTTTCTAAGAGTGATTCCAATGAACTATAGGTTTGACTCTGCAATCAAAATCATCTCCGTCTAATTCTGATTTCTGATCACTACCGTGTTTTCCAGACTCCTGACAATCTTCAACCTCCTTGGTTGGTGCATTTGTTATGTCCAACACCTTGACATACACCTTCAGAGCTGGTGACTCATTGAATACTTGAACAACCAGATACTTCTTACAAGCAATGTTCTCTTCCTCAACTGGTTCCATGAGATCCATGTGGACCAGATCTAGAGCCCTCTTGGTCTGGATATCCTGAATCCCTTTGTGTAGGACTTTAACCTGTTTCCCTTTAGTGCATGGTCCAGACACAAACATCTGGTCTGACACAATTTTGTGAACACCTTGACCAGCTTAGTCAATGTTCTGACATTCATGTGACCCAACTTCTGATGCCACAACTGCAACTCATTATCATCTGTGATATTGTAACACCTATCAGTCTGCTTCCACACATAACAGTTGTTTCCTGTCCTGATACCTCTGAGTTTTACCTCTTGCTTCTCATTCAATGCTTTGCAGTCTTTCTTGGTGAACACAGCCTCATATTCTTCATTACACTGCTGGCTGATACTGATGAGATTCACCTTCAGCCCTTCGACAAAGTAAACATTCACAAGATCAGGTTTGTCCGGTCCTTCGGTCTTTCATTTTCCCTTAATCTTGCCCTTTTTTCCATCACCAAAGATCACCTTCTCAGATGCTACAGCTTCATACTCACCAAGATTGACTTGATGACCAGTCATGTGTCTAGAACACCCACTATCAAAGTACCACTTGGTGTCGACACTTCTTGGTACTAGTGTATGCAACATTGCAGCGCAGGTCTCGCTTTTCTACCCATACTTTATGTTTCAACCTCTTGTATGGATGTCCTGGTTTGTACTTCAACAACTGTTCGATCTTCTTCTGGAATCTGAAATAGTGTACCTTCATATGTCCTAGTTTACCACAGTAGTAACACCCAAATAAGCTTTTGCGAACTTTAGGTTTCTTGTGCTGAACTTCCTTTGGCTTTGAAGCTTCAAAAAACTTGGACCTATCTCCAGAAGATCCACCTTGATAAGCTAGACCCCAATGTGCTTTTCATGACTGTTCCACAGAAAGTAACTTATCCAGGTCTTTGGTACCCTTGCTCAGCATCCCGATGTTGCGCTGTTGTTCATCCAGACGACCTTGCAACACTTCAGACTTACCCTTCTCATACTCCAGCTGTTCCTTCAGGTACTCGATCTCCTTTTGCAGCTCAAGGTTACCATTGATCGTCTTTTGACACTCTTCCACCTTCTCCTTAAGATCGTGTCTAAGTTTATTATCACTACCCTGGAGATTCTCAAATCTGATCTCCTTCTTAAGCTTGTCATGATCTGATCGCAAACGCTCAACATAATCATTCAATTTTCTGTATGACTTTCAAGCTCCATGTTCTCATTCTTCGTCTTGATGAGATTTTCACACAGGATCTTATTTTCATCATACAGTGTTATATCAGCATCTTCTTTATCAGACTCCACTTGTTCCTCATCCTTGATCACACCAAGATATGCTGCATAATTTAGCATTTTACTATGGTCACCGTCATCTGAGTCACTTTCACTCCAGGTCACGTAGGATTTATCCTTTCCTCTAGTGTTTCCAATACACTCCGCCTTTGTGTGACCCAATCCTTTACATTCATAACACTTATGTTGTTCACGTCTCTTGGTTGTAGGACAATCTCTGATGAAGTGCCCAAACCCTTGACATTCATGACATTGTCCCTCACTCTTCTTCAGATCTTTGTCGACATCAACCCTTGGTTGACTTTTCACACCCTTCTATTGGAAACCAGACTCTTTACGTTGTCCCAGCTCCATCCTTTTGAAGAACTTCTTGACAATCAACCCAACTTGATTCTCAATATCATCTGATTTGTGTTCATCCTTGTTAACAGTAAGTGTAACATTTTGGCTTTGGCTTCCAGCTTCTTCTGATATTCTAACTCATACGCTTGCACCATACCAACAACCTGACTGAACGACATTTCATCAGAGTTCATTGACACATCAATGGCTGATTTGTGTGACTGAAACTTTTTAGGCAGACTCCTAATAAACTTCTTCACCAGTTTCTTGCCTTTGTACTTCTTGCCTAGGACAGCTGCTTCGTTAGCTACAGAGCTCAAGCGTCCACTGTATGCTTGAATTGACTCATCTTTCCCCATCATCATGGTTTCGAATTTGGATGCTAGCATGTCAATCCTCGTTCTCCTTACACTGTCTGTCACTTCATACTGAGTCTTCAAGGTGTCCCATGCTTCTTTGGTTGTGGTACAGCTTTGAACTTGCTCAAACTGGTCCTTGGACAGTGATTTCGAGATCACAGACAGTGCCTTTGAGTTGTACTTAGACTGAGTCTTCTCTTCAATAGTCTAGTATTTATTGGGTTTCACCACAGTCTTATCCTCATCATTCTTGACTGTTGGTTTCTTCTAGCCTTCCTCAACCAGAGTCCAAGCATCTTCATCAATCCCTTGTATCAACATCTTCGGTTCCATCAATGCGATAACCCGAGCTCAAGCAGCTAGGCGAGTGCAAGATATGCCCAAAAAATCTATTATCCAAGGGGAAAACGCCACAATCGCAATTGAAGAATATCTCGCAAGCACGCCTCAGATTGAACACGATGCAGCAATCATAAACGAAGATCGCGCAACCGACATGGAGGTAGAAACTGACAGCGAGCCTTTTCCGAGAACGAGGTAACCAAAATGGACGAAGATCGGCAACCAATACACGAGGAATATGGCTACGACAAAGTATGGATGGATGTCGTACGAGGCTACATCACCGATGGCGATCTTCCATCCGATAAATGGGCAGCTCGTAAACTCCAAGCTCAAGCAGCTCGATACGTTTAATTTGACGGAAATATCTTCAAATGGAGATTCTCGAGACCGTTGTTGGCCTGCGTAGAAGGGAGAGAAGCCAGGCAAGTCATGGAAGAAATACACAGTGGATCATGCGGCAATCATTCTGACGGACAAGCACTCACAATCAAAATAAAACGTCACGGCTACTTCTGGCCGACTATGGTAAAGGACTATGAAATGTTTTCTGCCAAGTGCTAAAAATGTCAGTGACACGCGTCGATAATCCATCAACCAACCGAACTATTGTCTTCGATTTCGGCACCTTATCCATTTATGAGATTGTCCATGGACATCGTCGGACATCTACACCGATCTAAGCATAAACATTTCCTACTTGTCCTAATGGACTATTTATCTAAATGGATTGAGGCAGATTCATGTGCCAATATATAGGATGCTCAAATGAAAAACTTTGTATTGAAAAACATCATCTACCGACATGGAGTTCCATACGAGATTGTCACCGATAATGAATCGTAGTTTATCTCGACGAGGATTGAAGCTTTCTGAAAAAAATGGAAGATTCGAAGTAGTAAACAAAACTATCCTTGATGGCTTGAAGAAACGCCTTGACAAAAAGAAGGGTCGATGGGCCGACGAACTTGAAAAAGTACTCTGGTCTCATCGAACGACTCTACGGTGAGCTACAGGAGAGACCCCATCCGCTTTCATTTATGGAACAGAATGCGTCATTCCTCTAGATATACATTTTCCTAGAGTCGGTCGCAGACTTCTCCCCAAACAATAAGGGTTGAATCATCTACTATTACTTGACGAGCTGGACTTGATCAACGAAAGACGCGACCAAGGACTGATCCGAATTCAAAATTATCAGCAAGAAATGGCTAATTACTACAACTCTAATGTCCAAAATCGGAGGTTCCACGAAGGAGAGTTAGTTCTGAGGAGATTCTTCCAGAACACGGAAAAATGCTGGGGAGCTAGGAGCGAACTGGGAAGGACCTTATAAAATCACCAAAGTAGTTCGCCCAAGGGTATACGAGCTCGCTAACATGGCCGACGTGCCAATCCAACGATCTTGGAATGCAATGCATCTGAAAAAATACTATCACTAAGTTTTATCATCAACGAACTACGAGGCGGCTTGATCCCCAAAAAGGATACGTAGGCAACTCATCTTAGGATGGGTTCAGCTGCCCCCCCCCCCCCTTTCTTAAAAAGAAGGGGGAGTGGGTACGCATACATGTATACTCCCATTGCATGAAAGTCGATACAATTTTCGACAAATACTAATCAAGATAATTCTTTTGACTTATTTACTATCTCACGAAACATCAAGTCTTAACCAAAACATACTCTTCGATATAATTATCGAACTCGTTGTTGCTGGCCATAACAACATAGCCACTCTGAGTAGTTTCATAGTTAGGTTTAGGGTTTCAAAGGAATTTATGAATCATTGAATCAGACATAGATAGGGATTTATCATCTTGTCTTCACATATCGTTGTTCTCATTGCTTAGATTAAATTGATCATTTAATCTCTGATTTAGGGTTTAATCTATTCATCAAAAGTGCTATAGATTGCTTGATAGAACATAGGTGAGCGAATTGTCCTTAGCCAACGAAAGCTGATGTTAAGGCAATTCGTGAACATATCAAACCTGCTCGTTAATGCTTGTTTATAATTCTAAGATCAAATGACAGTTTAGATTCTTAGGTTGCTAGACAAAGTAATTGATACCACGACAGTGGATTGGTTAAACATTCATGTTTGAGTTTAAGACTGCGCTTATTGTTCCCTGAATAATTGTCTGGTTCATGATCTCTGAATTCCTGCAAATTGCCCTTGACCTAACGCTTGTTTTAATTGATTTTTCATCATTTTTAATTTGCTACTTCGTTTCACATCATAACAACCACCATATTGTCATCTTAGTTTAGTTTCATTTATAATAATTGGTAGTGTGATACTTGGTTCTCGTGGATTCAATCCCTAAATACTAATTCGTTTGATGTGCACTTGCAGTGATATTTTAGGGTTAAAACTCTGTGTGTCAAGTTTTTGGCACCGTTGCCGGGGACCAATCGCGTTACCTTCGAATTTTTGTTGGAAGTTTAGACTAAGATTTACTAACTTTCTCTCTTGTGTGTTTCAGGTTTATGCAAAGAAGAAGCAAAAGAACTGACAACCTTTTCAACTTCAATAACCAGGAACTTGCAAGGTTAGAGAGAGAAAACAGGAAGACAAAGTCGAATCAAATCACAATGGGTGATCAAATCGACAATGAGGCATTTGCTACTGCAGCTGAGGTTCAGAGGCTACAGGAGCAGTTGCAACAATTGCAACTGCGACAACAACATCAGCGACCGCCTGCGATTGGGGATACAGACACTCCCCATACCTTCTACCAGAACAGGGCTGCTATATGTCCACCAGCCATTGCAAGGCAGGATTATGAGATCAAAACTCAGATGATCGGATTGGTGAAGCAGCACGTGTTCCATGGGCTACCAGCTGAAAATCCGATGGACCACATAGAGAATTACGTGGAGATCTGCAGCACTACTATGTCGAATGGGGTGCCAGCTGATTACATCAAGTGCAAGCTCTTCCCTTTCTCTCTGGCAGATAAGGCATTGAGATGGCTCAAGTCTCTACCTCCTGGATTGTTGACCACTTGGGATGAATGCAGAGCCACTTTCTTGGATCACTTCTACACCAAATCCAAGACGGCTTCGCTGAGGAACAAGATCACCACCTTCCAGCAACATTCAAGAGAGTCCTTCTATGAGGTTTGGGAGAGGTTCAAAGAGTATCGCAGAGAGTGCCCTCATCATGGATACTCGGATGGGCAGATTCTTAGCATCTTCTACGATGGAGTCAAAACGGATTACAAGAACGCTCTCAACGATGCTAGCAATGGGGATTTCATGACTCAAAGTAAGGATGGAGCCTACCAACTGATTGAGAACTTGGCTGCAAGTTCCAACAACCGTTGTGCTGAGTATGATAGGTCTAAGCGTGTCAACAGCGTGGAGTCTCAGAAGATCGATGAGTTGAATGAGAAGGTAAATCAGCTATTGAAGGCAAGCCAAGGTCAAAGAGGTGTTCAGTTTTGCGAGAGTTGAACGGACCCTATTTTCTACCAAGAATTCGCTGAAGAAGGGGCTGATGAGTTGCAAGAGGTGAATTATGTGAACGGGCAAGGTTTCGTGCAAAACAGGAGTTTCAACCAGAATTACAAAAACCACCCAAATCTGTCTTACCGAAGCACGAATGTCGAGAATCCGCAAGATCAAGTCTACCCACAGCAAATGAACGTTCAGGATCAATAATTTCAGCGAAAACCAACCGTGTAAACCGCGGGCGTTCCTATTTTTTGGGGGTTTACAGGACAGACGAGCGTGTAAAATCAGGGTTTTCAAACAAACTTTTCTCAGGGATTTCAGGGGAACCAGTTCGTGCAAAATCAGGGTCATAACAGATTTCAGGGTGGATTTCAGCAGAAACAGCCATTCAAAAGTTTCCAGTCGATAGCGCCAGCCTCATTCGAAGCTCGTGCGAGCTCCGTGAATGACTCTCAAGGTGAACTCAAGGTTCTTATGCAGCAACACTTGCAATGATATTTTAGGGTTAAAACTCTGTGTATCAAGTTTTTGGCGCCGTTGCCGGGGATCAATCGCGTTACCTTCAAATTTTTGTTTGAAGTTTAGACTAAGATTTACTAACTTTCTCTCTTGTGTGTTTCAGGTTTATGCAAAGAAGAAGCAAAGGAACTGACAACCTTTTCAACTTCAATAACCATGAACTTGCAAGGTTAGAGAGAGAAAACAGGAAGACAAAGTCGAATCAAATCACAATGGGTGATAAAATCGACAACGAGGCATTTGCTACTGCAGCTGAGGTTCAGAGGCTACAGGAGCAGTTGCAACAATTGCAACTGCGACAACAACATCAGCGACCGCCTGCGATTGGGGATACAGACACTCCCCATACCTTCTACCAGAACAGGGCTGCTATATGTCAACCAGCTATTGCAAGGCAGGATTACGAGATCAAGCCTCAGATGATCGAATTGGTGAAGCAGCACGTGTTTCATGGTCTACCAGCTGAAAATCCGATGGACCACATAGAGAATTACGAGGAGATCTGCAACACTACTATGTCAAATGGGGTGCCAGCTGATTACATCAAGTGCAAGCTCTTTCCTTTCTCTCTGGCAGACAAGGCATTGAGATGGCTCAAGTCTCTACCTCCTGGATCGTTGACCACTTGGGATGAATGCAGAGCCGCTTTCTTGGATCACTTCTACACCAAATCCAAGACGGCTTCGCTGAGGAACAAGATCACCACATTCCAGCAACATTCAGGAGAGTCCTTCTGTGAGGCTTGGGAGAGGTTCAAAGAGTATCGCAGAGAGTGCCCTCATCATGGATACTCGGATGGACAGATTCTTAGCATCTTCTACGATGGAGTCCAATGGGATTACAAGAACACTCTCAATGCTGCTAGCAATGGGAATTTCATGACACAGAGTAAGGATGGAGCCTACCAACTGATTGAGAACTTGGCTGCAAGTTCCAACAACCGCTGTGCTGAGTATGATAGGTCTAAGCGTGTCAACAGCGTGGAGTCTCAGAAGATCGACGAGCTGAATGAGAAGGTAAATCAGCTATTGAAGGCAAGCCAAGGTCAAAGAGGTGTTCAGTTTTGTGAGAGTGGAACGGACCCTATTTTCTACCAGGAATTCGCTGAAGAAGGGGCTGATGAGTTGCAAGAGGTGAATTATGTGAACGGGCAAGGTTTCGTGCAAAACAGGGATTTCAACCAGAACTACAAAAACCACCCAAATCTGTCTTACCGAAGTACGAATGTCGAGAATCCGCAAGATCAAGTCTACCCACAGCAAATGAACGTTCAGGATCAACAATTTCAGCGAAAACCAACCGTGCAAACCGCGGGCGTTCCTGTTTTTCAGGGGTTTACAGACAGATGAGCGTGCAAAATCAGGGTTTTCAAACCAGCTTTTCTCAGGGATTTCAGGGGAACCAGTTCATGCAAAATCATGGTCATAACAGATTTCAAGGTGGATTTCAGCAGAAACAACCATTCAAAAGTTTCCAGTCGATAGCGCCAGCCTCATTCCAAGCTCCTGCGAGCTCCACGAATGACTCTCAAGATGAACTCAAGGTTCTTATGAAGCAGCTCTTGCTCAACCAGCAGAAAACTGCTAGCGAGATCAATGTCAAGGTGGACAGCATGTACAATGATCTCAATGGTAAGATTGAATCTCTCTCTACTCACGTGAAGAAGCTTAACATTCAGGTAGCTCAGATCTCAGCATCGGCCAAGCGACCACTAGGGACTCTTTCAGGAAATGTTGAGACAAATCCCAGAGAGCACTGCAGTGCAATATCAGTTCAGAGTAAGATGGAGATTGTACCGGCTCTGCTTAAATCAAAAGAAGTAGAAGAAGCTGCGGAACCATTACCGTACATCCCTAGAATCCCATACCCTCAAGGACTGAAGACTCGTATTGACAAAGAGAAGCTAGCTGAATTCAATAAGATCGTTGAAGAGTTTTCTCCTGATGTCTCGTTTGAAGAAGCACTTAGAGGTTATCCTGCATATCGGAAATTTGCTAGAGATACCAGAGAAAGCCTTACAGTTTTCAAGGCCCTCTTTGTTGAAGCAAGGAATACACCACTTCCGATGAAGATATTGCCTAAGGTGGAAGACCCTGGGAAGTTTGTGGTTCCATGCTCTATTTCAGGAGTTGAATTTGAAGAATCTCTCTGTGATTCTGGATCTTCTATTAATCTCATGTCTAAGGCTATTGCATAGAAGCTCTGGATTACTGAGATGAGACCTGCTCAGATTTCTCTCAAGTTTGCAGATTCTTCCACCACGATTCTACATGGCACCAATCATGACTTACATGTTCAAGTAGGAAATTGTCTTTTTCCTACTGATTTCCAGGTGGTGGAGATGATTAAGGATTCTGATATGCCTCTGATTCTTGGGAGACCGTTTATGGCAACAGTGGGTGCAGTTGTGGATTTGCCTAATAGAAGAGTCTCATTCTCCAATATCACAAAAAGGTCTTCTACAAAGCCGTACCAAATAATGAAGAACCCAAAATTGCATCTTGTTGTGACCATTATTAGTGGGGAGAAGTTGTTAATCGAGACAACAAAATAGCTTGTTGCTAAGAGTGAGGTCAAGGAAGTCCTGGATGGAGACTCTCACATCGTTAACAAGGAAGCCCGTCAAACGAACAAGGCCAAGGAGAAGGTGAAGAGCCAAAGAATCAAGGGAGATTCTCATATGATTTTGGTACCTCTGAGGTGTGTTGGCGACACGATTGAGTATAAGGTGAAGTGCAAAGGAAGTTCGAAGCCTTTCTCCAAGGTTAGAGCTATTCTCACTCCAGAGTTTAAAGAGAAGGGTGCAGAAGCTATGAAGGAAATGTTGAGCAAGGTTCTAGAGTTTCAGATAACTGATCGGGGAACTTGTTTTGGAGCAAGTTCCCATGCTCATCTTCCTGACTGATACATAAGACCGAAGTCAAGCTAATGACTCAAAACAAGCGCTTTGTGGGAGGCAACCCACCGGTAAGTGTACATACTTTGTTTTTCAGTTATTTTCTAACTTTTGATTTTGGTTCTAAGTATTTCAGGTTTCTTTTCAAAAAAAAAAATTTCTTTTATTTTCATCTTTTGAGTCTATTTTACCTTTTGTCTTGATTTATTTTCGCACTGGGGTGTGAAGTAAGTCTGGGGGAAGGTGTTTATCGTTTACTAACTCTATTTTCTTTCTTGTGTTTTCTCTTTGAGTCAGTCCAAGTCAGTTTATTGAGTCAAATCTGTTGGAAACTATGATCTTTCTCTTGGTTTAGTGTGTGACTATTTCATCTGATAATGCAAAATTCAAAGGCTGACCAGTTAACCAGCAAAGTTGGCAGCTGGCAAACTCAAAGGTGATATTAGCCTCAAGGATTTTGACATGGATACCAACGCGAACCTCTCCGAGCAGGTGAATGAAGACCTTCCTAAGCGAGGGAGGCAAGATGACGACGCCCCGCAAGCTGGGATAAGAAGAAGAATAAATATGATAATGGGTGGATCTCACTATTGCTTAGATACCGTCTCGTCAATTAAAGCTTTTCAACGGCGAGCCGATGTTAGCGTTAACTGGTCCGCACCTTCCAAGTTTCCAGACGACGTAATCACATTTGAAGAAAGAGAGACTACCGGAATCGACAAACCTCACGATGACCCTCTCGTAATCGAGCTAATTAAGGATTGCGATGTGGCCAGAGTGTTGGTAGACACGGGAAGCACGGTGGACATAATCTTTAAAGAGACTCTCAGAAGAATGAACGTCGACCTATCTGAAGTAACGGGAACTCCAAAACCATTGACTGGATTCTCCGGAGAAACGACAATGACAATCGGAACAATCAAGCTGCCTGTTCGGGCTGGAGAGATAACCAAAATCGTAGAGTTTTCGGTGGCCGATCACCCAGCAATCTACAACGTTATTATGGGAACCCCTTGGTTAAATACGATGCGCGCCATGGCCTCAACATACCACATGTGCATAAAGTTCTCAACGCCTAATGGAATCCAAACCATTCGTGGAAATCAGAAGGAGTCCCAAATTTGTGTTATGGCCGAGCATAAGCTCAGAAATCCCATAGCAGAACTCAACACGAAGACGAAGGAAAAGAGAGCCAAGCTGGATCAGCAACCTAAGTCAAAGCAAAGTTTTACGGATCACTGAGTCACTTCACATGAACTACGAGGCGGCTTGATCCCTGCAAAGGGTACGTAGGCAGCTCGTCTTTGGATGGGTTCAGCTGCCCCCCTCTTTAAAAAAAAGGGGGGGGAGTGGGTACGTATACTCGTATACTCCCACCTTCATAATAGGCATTAAGTCTACTTAATACAAGCTTTTCGAAGCTAAGATCATCATACCACATCCTTCACGGGTTACTAAAGTCTTAACAAAAACAGGCATCCCATTCGCATCCTTCACGGATTACTCAAAGTCCTAACTAAACAGGCACCTCATCTCATTCTCGTTGCTGCTGGCCACAGCAACGAACTACTACATCCTTTATGGATCAACTATTACATCCTAGCATATTAAAAGCGCGCGCTATATAAATGTATATGTCCATTGTCGGAGCGGATATGCTTACGGTAGCGTATCCGTAAACCGAAATGTTCATCTTAAACCCAACAAACGAATCGTTGGTCGCAACAGTACTAAATGTCCATTGTTGGAGCGGACATGTTTATGGTAATATATCCGTAAACCGAAATGCTCATCAAAAACCCAACAAACGAATCGTTGGTCGCAACAGTACTACATGTCCATTGTCGGAGCGGATATGCTTACGGTAGCGTATCCGTAAACCGAAATGTTCATCTTAAACCCAACAAACAAATCGTTGGTCACAACAGTACTACGTGTCCATTGTCAGAGCGGATATGCTTACGGTAGCGTATCCGTAAACCGAAATGTTCATCTGAAAACCTAACAAACAAATCGTTGGTCGAAACACCTATGCTCATTATCGGAGCAGATATGTTTACATTAACATATCCGTGAATCGGAATGATCATCTTAAACCCAACAAACGAATCATTGGCATTAACGTTAACACAAGGTACAGTGAAACAGATCGATCCTCCTTGGATAAAAAGCATTCAGCAACGAGTTTCGGAAACAAAGAAACAACACAACAAAAAGCAAAAGCCACAAGGCAAACATAACAAGTTGATACGGATAAAGCCATCCAGGCACCATGTCTAAATAAAGTCAAGCACAACGACATAAAACGAGATAAGCCAAGCTGTAGTCTTCGGCACCTCCTTAGTAACGGGTTCGGCATCGGAGGATTCGGTCATCGTCCTGGATTCGGAAGCCCTCTTCAAACCAAGCGAAGCCAAACCAGGAGTACCCCTGTTGGATCCGTGAAAGCGCGAACCCGACACTCGTCGCTAATGCTTCGACGGACTCGTTACCCAGCATAACATTGGCCGAATCCCCAGATATCGGTGAAACCACCAAGCCGCTTTTCAACTCGGTAACCAACTTGTCGAACTCGTCGTAGCACCATCATACCTAGCTTTCCACCCTTGGAGTTTCTCAACTCCGGCCTCTAACGAGGGGGGTTCGTCGCCACGAAGCAACGCAATCAGTTCAAGGTTACCATAGACTTGGGCGAGATCGACCATGCTATTTTTCGACAACCCGCTTAAGCTCTGAATCTTCTCCTCGGCTCGATCAACCTTTGCCTGAAATTTCTTTGCCACTTCTGCGCCGAGCCGGAGACGAATTTGGTTGCCTGAGACCCAACACACAGCTCCTTCAGCGAAAACACAAGAAGAATCAGTTCGGCGAGAATTTTTCTGCGGAAGAGTTTTCGGCAAAAACCAATTCGGCGAGAATTTTTCGGCTGATCGGCAAAAAATCACTTCGGCGAGAATTTTTCGGTGGTAAAGTTTTCGGCAAAATCACTTCGGCGAGAATTTTTCGGTGGTAAAGTTTTTGGCAAAATCACTTCGGCGAGAATTTTTTCGGCGGAAAAATCTTCGGCAAAAAAGGACTTTTCAACAAAACACGAAGCTTCGGATCGGCAATAGGGAACCTGGCTCAGCAAATTCAACGTAATCAAGTTTGGCAGAATATCAAGAACGACGGACTCGGTGTCATGTCAACTGAGCTCGTACCAATCAACACGGTGCATTGATCCCAGGTTGGACTTCCTCTACCTCGGCACTATCATCACTGAAACTACCGAGCTGGAGGGCTAACTGTTGGGGTCAAAACCCATCCAGCTGCGATCAATGGAAAAATGGCTAAGTGTGGAAATGCGAAGAACCGGACAAGGCTGAAATTGTGCCTAGGTCGTTTCTGTACGAGTCCGCTTGAGCACGAGATAGGCCATTCCAACCAAGCTTTGCTCCACTTCGGCAAAGAGGAGACATCGGCAAGCTTTGGCTCACCTCGGCGTGGAGACTTCGGCGGAGAAAGGAAAGACTTAGGCAATCTTTGTCTCCACTTAGGCAAGCTTTGTCTCCGCTTAGGCAAGCCTTGTCTCCACTTAGGCAAGCTTTGTCTCCGCTTAGGCAAGCCTTGTCTCCACTTAGGCAAGCCTTGGCTCCACTTAGGCAGGCCTTGTCTCTACTCAGGCAAGCCTCGTCTCTGCTTAGGCAAGCCTTGTCTCCACTTAGGCAAGCTTTCTCTCCGCCTAGGCAAGCCTTGTCTCCACTCAGGCAAGCCTTGTCTCCACTTAGGCAAGCTTTGTCTCCGCCTAGGCAAGCCTTGTCTCCACTTAGGCAAGCTTTGGCTCACATCGGTAAAGCTCTGCTCCACTTAGGCAAACACGGAGACTTCAGCAAGCTTGGAGACTTAGGCAAACACGGAGACTTCGGCAACCTTGGAGACTTAGGCAAACACAGAGACTTCGGCAAGCTCGGAGACTTCGGCAAGCTTGGAGACTTAGGCAAACACGGAGACTTCGGCAATCTTGGAGACTTCAGCAAACACGGAGACTTCGGCAAGCTTGGAGACTTAGGCAAAGAGGGAGACGTCGGCAAGCTTGGTCGTCACTTCAGCAAGCTTGGTTGTCACTTCGGCAAGGCTTAGTCTTCACTTAGGCAAGCTTTGTCTCCACTTAGGCAAGCCTTGTCTTCACTTAGGCAAGCCTTGGGGCATGGTCACATCGGCAAGCCCTGGCTTCGGCAACAGCCCACATCGGCAAGCCTTGGCTTCGGCAATAGCCCACTTCGGCAAGCCCTAGCTTCGGCAACAGCTCACATCGGCAAGCCTTGGCATCGACAAGCCTTGGTTTCGGCAATAGCCCATATCGGCAAGCCTTGGCATCGGCAAGCCTTGGCATCGGCAAGCCTTGGCTTCGGTAAGCCTTGGCTTCGGCAAGCCTTGGCTTCGGCAAGCCTTGGCTTCGGCAAGCCTTGGCTTCGGCAACGACCCACGGCTTCGGCAACAACCCACTGCTTCGACAACAATCCACGACATCGGCAACAACCCGCGGCTTCGGCAACGATCCACAACATCGGCAACGCCACTTCGGTGAAGGAGCTCCACTTCAGCGAGCCACATCGGCACAAAGGGGACATCGGCAAAGTTCACGTCGGCCAAACAGGACACTTCGGCACACGCGACGGCTCACTTCGGCACACGCGATAGCTTACTTCGGCACAAGGGAGACATTGGCGAGGTTCACGTCGGCACACGCGATAGCTCACTTCGGCAGAAGGGAGACTTCGGCACAGCTCCTGCACCACTTCGGCGCAGCCCACATCGGCAAGGGCCTTCACTTCGGCAAGGGCCTTCACTTCGGCAAGGGTCCACTTCGGCAAAATTTCACTTCGGCACGGCCTTCACTTCGGCAAACGCCTCCACTTCGGCCAACAAGCACTTCGGCCAGCAAGCACTTCGGCCAAGCCGTCCACTTCGGCCACGCAGTCAATTTCGGCCAAGCTGTCTGTTGGGGTCAGTTTTCACCCCATCGAGATCGACTGCTAAAAATACTAAGTGTGGGAAAAAGCCTAGGCGATGAGCTGAACCATTAGAAGACGAGCCAAACCTGGCTCGGTAGCAAGGAGTGGTGACGAGCCAACATCTTGGCTAGGTAGCAGGAAGAAGCAGTGACGAGCCAAACTTGGCTCGGCGACAATGTCGCGTGGAGAAATGGTGACGAGCCAACACTTGGCTCGGTAGCAAGGAGTGGTGACGAGGCAACATCTTGGCTAGGCAGCAGGAAGAAGCAGTGACGAGCTAAACTTGGCTCGGCGACAATGTCGCGTGGAGAAATGGTGACGAGCCAACACCTGGCTCGGTAGCAAGGAGTGGTGACGAGGCAATATCTTGGCTAGGCAGCAGGAAGAAGCAGTGACGAGCCAAACTTGGCTCGGCGACAATGTCGCGTGGAGAAATGGTGACGAGCCAACACTTGGCTTGGTAGCAAGGAGTGGTGACGAGCCAACATCTTGGCTAGGCAGCAGGAAGAAGCAGTGACGAGCCAAACTTGGCTCGGCGACAATGCCGCGTGGAGAAATGGTGACGAGCCGACACTTGGCTCGACACCAAGGAATGGCGACGAGCCAACATCTTGGCTAGGCAATGGAAGTAGTAGGAGACGAGCCAACCCTGGCTCAGCAACATGTTGGCAAACCAACGAACGGTGATGAGCCAACATGTTGGCAGACCGACTTCCTGGCTTGGTATCAGGGGAAGTCAGGCGATGAGCCAACTACTTGGCTCGGAATTGGGATAAGCAGGTGGGACAAACGACGAGCCAGCTCGCCAATGACCCAGCGAAGCAACGAGCCCAAAGTCTTAACATGTCCAAGGCAACGAGTCGTAAGAGATTGGTGGGCCGAGGCGATGAGGCAAAGAGAAGCCCATGAAAATCATAGAGGAAATTCCGAAGAATAAGGAAGTTTTCCTTTCTCGTTTAGGAAGAAACCTAGCCGACCAATTTGTGTATAAATAGACAACGTACCTCTTTAAAAAGGGGATCCGAAAATTAACCTAGGAAGACACTGATTACTTTACAAACAGCTTTCGAAACAGCTTGAATAAAATCTCCATCTTTGGATCTCAGTTTCTTGGTTTCTTTACATAGAAGTTTGTCGAATCCCTAAATCTCTTTACAAGTTTTTGATTGTGCGAGTTTCGACTCCCACAATTTGGCACCGTCTGAGGGGACGGTTCTCAAACTCTGACACCTAAGAACCACTGAGTACGAGATCTGAAGCGATGACTACCGATGGAGACCGAAGCGGTGACGATGCAAGCAACACTGGCGCCGATCTTCCTAGGACCGGAACCAATCTGTCTCCAGCGAACACGGAAGGCACCTCAGAAACATTAACAGAATTGAAGAACATGATGACCGCGTTGCTGAAGAAGGCCGAGGAGCAAGACAAGCTGAACAGCTCGCTAACAGAGAGAATTGTGTCACTAGTAACCGATAGCCGAGCCAGAAACTTACGATCTGGAGGAGTCGGCTCAACTATGAACCCACCTGTTAGCGGAATAACCAGGCGGCTCGGCCTAAACCCGACGGCCCTAGATTTTTCAACACCACGCGACGCACCAAGGACTTTGGGAGGGTTACCACCGCCACATCCAACGAACGAGCAGGCACCCGCGGTGACAAGATCAAATATCACCGAGCTACCCCGGTTGACCCAAGGCGCAAGAGGAACCAGGGATGGATATGGCCTACGCACCAACGCTGGATCGGCTGCAGCAATCATTCTTGACGAAGAAGGAAACCACAACGCGGAAAATCTTGCTGACGAGGGGTTTGCACCAGAAATAACAGAACCCCGAGCCAGCGAAGGCGATATTAACCTAAACCAAGCCAGGAATTCGGCAGAGGAAGAGGAAAATCTCCTCTGGGTCCAACGAGCGCAGTTTGCTGATGAACCAAGAACGACGAGCCGAGCCCAGAGGGAAGAGTTGGATGAAATCCGAGCCTCATTGATTCGAGCCACTGCTGAGATGAAAGCCGTCCGGTCTCAGGTGCACAAAGCAACCAGTAAAGTCCCAGAGATTGACCGCGTATTGGAAGAAGCACACAATACACCATTTACAGCCCGAATTACCAAGGCAAGGATCTCCGACCCAGGAAAGATCAAAGTCCCAATCTACGAAGGGACAACCGACCCAAAAGAACACATAACGGCGTTTATCATAGCAATGGGTCGAGCCAATTTTAGAGAAAAAGAGAGAGATGCTGGTTTCTGCTTGGTATTTGTGGAACATCTAAAGGGTGCAGCCCTCCAATGGTTTTCAAGATTAGAGCGGAACTCCATTGATGATTTCCAGCAGCTGTCTGCCGCCTTCTTGAAGCATTACTCCATGTTTATGGATCGAGGGGCCTCAGATGCCGACCTATGGACGTTAACTCAAGGGCCTACAGAGACATTACGAAGCTTTATAGGGAGATTCAAGGCAGTAATGTCAAAAGTGGAAGGCGTAAGTGACAAGGCCGCTGTGCTCGCGTTAAAAAGGGCTCTGTGGTACGAATCCGAATTCCGAAAAGAGATTGCTCTAAACACGCCACTATCAATTCAGGATGCACTGCACCGAGCCTCAGATTTCATAGTCAATGAAGAAGAGATGAAGATTTTGTCTCAGAAGTATGGAGCCGCCAAAGCGACGAACCGTTCTTTCCAGATCCCGAGCCAACCTCCTCAAAAGAAGAATACTCAAGGGAACGGGTATATACACCATGAGAAACCTAACTTTGGAGGAGCCCACAACTATCAGGTGGGAACGGGCCGAGGCAAAGCACCCTGGAACACCTGGATGCGAAGTCAAAGTTCGTACGATGAAAATGCCTACTGCGAATTTCATCACATGCACGGTCATTCGACCGCCAACTGCCGAACCCTGGGAATGAAGCTTGCGGCAAAGCAGGTAGCCGGAGAACTCGGTAGCGCAGTCAGCTTAAAAGACTTCGAGCAAGAGGGCGAAAAAGATCAGCCGAACCAGACGAGTCAAAATGACGATACACCCAAGCGAGGAAGACGAGATGACGAGGCAGTGCAGTCAGGTTCTCGAAGAAGAATAAATATGATAATGGGTGGATCACAATACTGTTCGGACACGGTGTCTTCAATCAAAGCTTTCCAGCGGCGAGCCGATGCGAGTGTAAACTGGTCAGCACCCTCCAAACTTCCCAACGATGTTATCTCATTCGAAGAAAGGGAAACCACCGGCATCGACAGACCGCATAACGACCCCCTCGTGATAGAATTGATCGTTGATGATTGCGATGTCGCCCGAGTTCTGATAGACACAGGAAGCTCTGTAGATGTGATCTTCCGGGAGACTCTCAGAAGGATGAACATAGACCTGGACAAAATCACAGCCGCGCCGAAGCTTTTAACTGGATTCTCAGGAGAGACGACCATGACCCTTGGAACAATAAAACTCCCGTCCGAGCTGAACAGGTAACCAAGATAGTGGAGTTTCGGTTGCAGATCATCCTGCGATCTACAATGTGATCATGGCACACCCTGGATAAACTCGATGCGAGCTGTACCGTCGACCTATCACCTCTGCATCAAATTTCCGACCCCTGGGGGAATCAAAACAATTTGGGGAAACCAAAAGGAATCCCGCATATGTTTCCTAGCCGAACACAAACTTAGGAACCCCGTCACAGAAACCACCACCAGGAGAAAGAAGATGAAGACGGACAGGGAACCCGAGAAGGAGTTGGCAAAACTCTTATAGCAATTACAGATCACGGAGGATCGCGAGAGGGAAAGCAAACCAACTTGCGACCCCGTCATCTCGGTGAACATAGATGGCAATCACCCAGAACGCTGTGTCGAAATAGGGGCTGAGCGGAAAGATCCAATAAGGGGAGAGCTGATTTCTTTCCTTAAAAAGAACCTACACACCTTCGCATGGGAAGCTGAAGATATGCCCGGCATCAGCATCAACGTAACGTGCCACGAGCTGCACGTGGACCCAACCTTCAAACCCGTCAAACAGAAAAGGAGAAAACTTGGTCCAGACAGAGCACAAGCAGTAAATGACGAGGTGGAACGATTACTACGTGTGGGATCGATAGTCGAAGCAAAGTACCCAGACTGGCTCGCTAACCCTGTGGTGGTTAAAAAGAAAAATGGGAAATGGCGTGTATGCGTGGACTTCACCGACTTGAACAAAGCCTGCCCCAAAGACAGCTTTCCACTGCCGCATATTGATCGATTGGTGGAAGCGACAGCGGGCAACAAACTCCTCTCATTTATGGATGCCTTCTCCGGATACAACCAAATCCTAATGAACCCAGACGATCAAGAGAAGACGGCGTTCATCACAGACCGCGGGATATACTGCTACAAAGTCATGCCGTTCGGTCTAAAAAATGCTGGAGCCACTTACCAGCGATTAGTGAACCGAATGTTCGCTGGCCAACTGGGGAAGACAATGGAAGTTTACATAGACGACATGCTGGTGAAGTCTTTAGAGGAGGAGGATCACGTAACTCACCTGGAAGAATGTTTCAAGCAGCTGAATCTGCATAACATGAAGCTGAACCCAACCAAGTGCAGATTCGCGGTCACGTCTGGAGAATTCCTTGGATATCTGGTCACCCACCGCGGAATTGAAGCTAATCCGAAGCAGATTGATGCACTCATACAGATGGTGTCGCCGAAGACAAAACGCGAAGTCCAGAGGCTAACTGGACGGGTCGCCGCGCTGAATCGTTTTATCTCTCGGTCAACTGATAAATGTTTGCCCTTCTACGATACGCTACGTGGGATTAAGAAGTTTGAATGGACAGAAAAATGCGAGCAGGCGTTTCAACAGCTTAAAGAGTACCTAGCCAGCCCTCCAGTACTTACGAAACCGGTAGAAGGCGAGCCACTGTTTCTATACACGGCCGTTTTGGCCACAGCGGTAAGTGGTGTACTCATCAGAGAAGAGCGCAGCGAGCAGAAGCCAATTTTCTATGTTAGTCAAACTCTCACCGACGCTGAAACACGGTATCCGCAGATGGAGAAGCTGGCATTGTCTGTGGTAATGTCCGCTCGAAAACTAAGACCATACTTCCAGTCACATTCAATTGTAGTTTTGACTACCTTCCCACTGCGATCCATCTTACATAGCCCTAGCCAGTCTGGGAGATTGGCAAAGTGGGCTATAGAGCTGAGCGAATATGACATCGAATATCGAAGCAGAACCTGCGCCAAATCTCAAGTCCTAGCCGACTTTTGATAGAACTCCCAGAAGAAGTAATAGAGGAGCCAGCTCCGAACACAATATGGAGGCTTCACGCGGATGGATCATCATCAAAACAAGGGTCCGGAGTGGGAATACGGTTGACCTCTCCAACAGGCGAAATCCTTGAGCAGTCATTCTGCCTGGGTTTTCGTGCATCCAATAACGAAGTAGAATATGAAGCTTTGATAGCTGGAATGAGACTTGCTCTTGGACTCAGGGTTTCGCACGTCCAAGCCTACTGCGATTCACAGCTGGTGGTCAACCAAGTTAGCGGCGAGTACACAGCCAGAGACGACCGAATGGAAGCCTATCTAAAGATTGTCAAAGGACTGGCTGCGCAGTTCGAAGAGTTCACATTAACACGGATACCACGTGGGGAGAATACTTCGGCAGATGCGCTAGCAGCACTCGCATCCACCTCCGATCCGGACCTGAAAAGAATAATCCCAGTGGAATTCATCAAAAACCCAAGTATCAGCCTCTCTGGCACCGTGAACGTGGTCACTCGCTCTCAAACAGCCGTTCGAGCCGAAGGAGCGTCTGAGCTAAGTCTTGCACAAAGGGCAGCACCGACACCTCCACTCTAGACGACCAGAACATAACATCATCGGTGGAGGACAAGGTAATTGAGATAGAGGAGGAACCTGAAATTGCGCCTCCGACCGAAGGTGAAGTAGTGGACATGGAGGAAGATCCGCAACAAACAGAAACGGACTACGGATGCGACAAAGAATGGATGGGAGTAATTCGCGTATACATCATGGACGGCGAGACACCATCAGATAAGTGGGCCGCTAGAAAACTCAGAGCTCAAGCTGCTCGATATGTTCTCTTAGATGGAAACATCTTCAAGTGGGAGATTCTCAGGACCACTAATGGCTGCGTCGAAGGCACCAAGCAAGAAACATCATGGAAGAGGTCCATAGTGGCTCGTGTGGTAATCACTCCGGCGGAAGAGCTTTAGCAATCAGATCAAGCGGTCACGGTTATTATTGGCCAACTATGGTGAAAGACTGTGAAAAGTTCTCCTCCAGGTGCGAAAAATGCCAACGACATGCCCCAATGATTCATCAACCTACGGAGCTGCTATCACCAATCTCAGCGCCCTACCCTTTCATGCGCTGGTCAATGACATCGTCGGGCCTTTGCATAGTCCAAACAAAAGAGGTTCTTGCTGGTTTTGACAGATTACTTCTCAAAATGGGTAGAAGCAGATTCTTACGCCAACATAAAGGATGCCCAAGTCGAAAATTTCGTCTGGAAAAATATCTTATGCCGACATGGAGTTCCCTACGAAATTGTACAGACAACGGCTCACAGTTCATCTCTACAAGGTTTGAAGCTTTTTGCGAAAAATGGAAGATATGGCTTAGCAAATCCACGCCACGCTACCCGCAAGGGAATGGGCAAGCTGAAGCAGTAAACAAGACTATCCTGGATGGCCTGAAAAGCGCCTTGATGCAAAGAAGGGACGCTGGGCAGATGAACTCGAAGGAGTATTATGGTCGCACCGAACCACTCCGCGACGTGCCACTGGAGAAACACCCTTTGCTCTTGTCCATGGTACCGAATGTGTCATCCCAGCCGAGGTCCAATTCCTGGAGTCCGCCGCAGACTTCTTTCTGGCAGGAAGGACTGAATCACCTCATGCTACTTGAGTTGGACTTGGTTAACGAACGAAGAGATCAGGCACTGGTTCGGATTCAAAATTATCAACAGGCAGCAGCTAAGTATTACAACACCAACGTCAGAAGTCGCAAGTTCAAAGAAGGTGATCTGGTTCTCCGCAAAGTTTTTCAGAACACAGCCGAAACAAACGCTGGCAAACTAGGAGCAAACTGGGAAGGACCCTACAAATCACCAAGAGTTCGACCAGGAGTATACGAGCTCTCAAACATGTCTGATCCGATACCAAGATCTTGGAACGCAATGCACCTAAAGGTATTACCACTAAATCACTTCACATGAACTACGGGACGACTTGATCCCTGAAAAGGGTACGTAGGCAGCTCGTCTTCGGACGAGTTCAGTTGTCCCCCTCCTCAAAAAAGGGGGGGGTGGGTACGTATACAGTATACTCCCACACCTCGCATCACTTTAAAAAATTTAAACTTTTCAAACACAACTTGTCACTTAGTCTACACGTTACATCTTTACATCCTTCATGGATATTCATCACCTCGTCCGTTGCTGGCCACAACAGACGGACAACCACATCCTTTATGGATTTTAACCATTCTCTATACGGGATAGGTTCTCAACACCCTCTTACGGGTATAAAGCGCGCTATACAAATTCGGTTGGGTATATCCTAATCTAATATCCGAAAGGTATATCCTGGACGATATTCTTACAAGTTTATCTTTGAGAGGGACCCGTAAGTCGAAAACTCGCAAGTCTTAACACTCAAACTAAACTCTAAACCCAGTAAACACCTCTTGGTACACTGGTCATAAACATCTCAG
>OVBL01000355.1:0-128781 GCA_900406555.1 Pseudoturritis turrita | reverse complement strand
TTACAAACAAAATGGATTAAATGTGTCCGAAGTAGAAACTAAATGGATTCAAACATTTGTCGCGATAAAGGGGACTCTAAGGAAGCCTCCTAAAAAAATTCATTATTTTTTCAAAATTATCAAAACTCATAGGTGTTAGCCCACCGATTCCAATAATTTATCATCTTTTGACATTGTTACAAACAAAATGGATTAAATGTGTCCGAAGTAGAAACTAAATGGATTCAAACATTTGTCGCGATAAAGGGGACTCTAAGGAAGCCTCCTAAAAAAATTCATTATTTTTTCAAAATTATCAAAAACTCATAGGTGTTAGCCCACCGATTCCAATAATTTATCATCTTTTGACATTGTTACAAACAAAATGGATTAAATGTGCCCGAAGTAGAAACTAAATGGATTCAAACATTTGTCGCGATAAAGGGGACTCTAAGGAAGCCTCCTAAAAAAATTCATTATTTTTTCAAAATTATCAAAAACTCATAGGTGTTAGCCCACCGATTCCAATAATTTATCATCTTTTGACATTGTTACAAACAAAATGGATTAAATGTGTCCGAAGTAGAAACTAAATGGATTCAAACATTTGTCGCGATAAAGGGGACTCTAAGGAAGCCTCCTAAAAAATTCATTATTTTTTCAAAATTATCAAAAACTCATAGGTGTTAGCCCACCGATTCCAATAATTTATCATCTTTTGACATTGTTACAAACAAAATGGATTAAATGTGTCCGAAGTAGAAACTAAATGGATTCAAACATTTGTCGCGATAAAGGGGACTCTAAGGAAGCCTCCTAAAAAAATTCATTATTTTTTCAAAATTATCAAAAACTCATAGGTGTTAGCCCACCGATTCCAATAATTTATCATCTTTTGACATTGTTACAAACAAAATGGATTAAATGTGTCCGAAGTAGAAACTAAATGGATTCAAACATTTGTCGCGATAAAGGGGACTCTAAGGAAGCCTCCTAAAAAAATTCATTATTTTTTCAAAATTATCAAAACTCATAGGTGTTAGCCCACCGATTCCAATAATTTATCATCTTTTGACATTGTTACAAACAAAATGGATTAAATGTGTCCGAAGTAGAAACTAAATGGATTCAAACATTTGTCGCGATAAAGGGGACTCTAAGGAAGCCTCCTAAAAAAATTCATTATTTTTTCAAAATTATCAAAACTCATAGGTGTTAGCCCACCGATTCCAATAATTTATCATCTTTTGACATTGTTACAAACAAAATGGATTAAATGTGTCCGAAGTAGAAACTAAATGGATTCAAACATTTGTCGCGATAAAGGGGACTCTAAGGAAGCCTCCTAAAAAAATTCATTATTTTTTCAAAATTATCAAAAACTCATAGGTGTTAGCCCACCGATTCCAATAATTTATCATCTTTTGACATTGTTACAAACAAAATGGATTAAATGTGTCCGAAGTAGAAACTAAATGGATTCAAACATTTGTCGCGATAAAGGGGACTCTAAGGAAGCCTCCTAAAAAAATTCATTATTTTTTCAAAATTATCAAAACTCATAGGTGTTAGCCCACCGATTCCAATAATTTATCATCTTTTGACATTGTTACAAACAAAATGGATTAAATGTGTCCGAAGTAGAAACTAAATGGATTCAAACATTTGTCGCGATAAAGGGGACTCTAAGAAGCCTCCTAAAAAAATTCATAATTTTTTCAAAATTATCCAAAACTCATAGGTGTTAGCCCACCGATTCCAATAATTTATCATCTTTTGACATTGTTACAAACAAAATGGATTAAATGTGTCCGAAGTAGAAACTAAATGGATTCAAACATTTGTCGCGATAAAGGGGACTCTAAGGAAGCCTCCTAAAAAAATTCATTATTTTTTCAAAATTATCAAAAACTCATAGGTGTTAGCCCACCGATTCCAATAATTTATCATCTTTTGACATTGTTACAAACAAAATGGATTAAATGTGTCCGAAGTAGAAACTAAATGGATTCAAACATTTGTCGCGATAAAGGGGACTCTAAGTAGCCTCCTAAAAAAATTCATATTTTTTCAAAATTATCAAAACTCATAGGTGTTAGCCCACCGATTCCAATAATTTATCATCTTTTGACATTGTTACAAACAAAATGGATTAAATGTGTCCGAAGTAGAAACTAAATGGATTCAAACATTTGTCGCGATAAAGGGGACTCTAAGGAAGCCTCCTAAAAAAATTCATTATTTTTTCAAAATTATCAAAAACTCATAGGTGTTAGCCCACCGATTCCAATAATTTATCATCTTTTGACATTGTTACAAACAAAATGGATTAAATGTGTCCGAAGTAGAAACTAAATGGATTCAAACATTTGTCGCGATAAAGGGGACTCTAAGGAAGCCTCCTAAAAAAATTCATTATTTTTTCAAAATTATCAAAAACTCATAGGTGTTAGCCCACCGATTCCAATAATTTATCATCTTTTGACATTGTTACAAACAAAATGGATTAAATGTGTCCGAAGTAGAAACTAAATGGATTCAAACATTTGTCGCGATAAAGGGGACTCTAAGGAAGCCTCCTAAAAAAATTCATTATTTTTTCAAAATTATCAAAAACTCATAGGTGTTAGCCCACCGATTCCAATAATTTATCATCTTTTGACATTGTTACAAACAAAATGGATTAAATGTGTCCGAAGTAGAAACTAAATGGATTCAAACATTTGTCGCGATAAAGGGGACTCTAAGGAAGCCTCCTAAAAAAATTCATTATTTTTTCAAAATTATCAAAACTCATAGGTGTTAGCCCACCGATTCCAATAATTTATCATCTTTTGACATTGTTACAAACAAAATGGATTAAATGTGTCCGAAGTAGAAACTAAATGGATTCAAACATTTGTCGCGATAAAGGGGACTCTAAGGAAGCCTCCTAAAAAAATTCATTATTTTTTCAAAATTATCAAAACTCATAGGTGTTAGCCCACCGATTCCAATAATTTATCATCTTTTGACATTGTTACAAACAAAATGGATTAAATGTGTCCGAAGTAGAAACTAAATGGATTCAAACATTTGTCGCGATAAAGGGGACTCTAAGGAAGCCTCCTAAAAAAATTCATTATTTTTTCAAAATTATCAAAAACTCATAGGTGTTAGCCCACCGATTCCAATAATTTATCATCTTTTGACATTGTTACAAACAAAATGGATTAAATGTGTCCGAAGTAGAAACTAAATGGATTCAAACATTTGTCGCGATAAAGGGGACTCTAAGGAAGCCTCCTAAAAAAATTCATTATTTTTTCAAAATTATCAAAACTCATAGGTGTTAGCCCACCGATTCCAATAATTTATCATCTTTTGACATTGTTACAAACAAAATGGATTAAATGTGTCCGAAGTAGAAACTAAATGGATTCAAACATTTGTCGCGATAAAGGGGACTCTAAGGAAGCCTCCTAAAAAAATTCATTATTTTTTCAAAATTATCAAAACTCATAGGTGTTAGCCCACCGATTCCAATAATTTATCATCTTTTGACATTGTTACAAACAAAATGGATTAAATGTGTCCGAAGTAGAAACTAAATGGATTCAAACATTTGTCGCGATAAAGGGGACTCTAAGGAAGCCTCCTAAAAAAATTCATTATTTTTTCAAAATTATCAAAAACTCATAGGTGTTAGCCCACCGATTCCAATAATTTATCATCTTTTGACATTGTTACAAACAAAATGGATTAAATGTGTCCGAAGTAGAAACTAAATGGATTCAAACATTTGTCGCGATAAAGGGGACTCTAAGGAAGCCTCCTAAAAAAATTCATTATTTTTTCAAAATTATCAAAAACTCATAGGTGTTAGCCCACCGATTCCAATAATTTATCATCTTTTGACATTGTTACAAACAAAATGGATTAAATGTGTCCGAAGTAGAAACTAAATGGATTCAAACATTTGTCGCGATAAAGGGGACTCTAAGGAAGCCTCCTAAAAAAATTCATTATTTTTTCAAAATTATCAAAAACTCATAGGTGTTAGCCCACCGATTCCAATAATTTATCATCTTTTGACATTGTTACAAACAAAATGGATTAAATGTGTCCGAAGTAGAAACTAAATGGATTCAAACATTTGTCGCGATAAAGGGGACTCTAAGGAAGCCTCCTAAAAAAATTCATTATTTTTTCAAAATTATCAAAAACTCATAGGTGTTAGCCCACCGATTCCAATAATTTATCATCTTTTGACATTGTTACAAACAAAATGGATTAAATGTGTCCGAAGTAGAAACTAAATGGATTCAAACATTTGTCGCGATAAAGGGGACTCTAAGGAAGCCTCCTAAAAAAATTCATTATTTTTTCAAAATTATCAAAACTCATAGGTGTTAGCCCACCGATTCCAATAATTTATCATCTTTTGACATTGTTACAAACAAAATGGATTAAATGTGTCCGAAGTAGAAACTAAATGGATTCAAACATTTGTCGCGATAAAGGGGACTCTAAGGAAGCCTCCTAAAAAAATTCATTATTTTTTCAAAATTATCAAAAACTCATAGGTGTTAGCCCACCGATTCCAATAATTTATCATCTTTTGACATTGTTACAAACAAAATGGATTAAATGTGTCCGAAGTAGAAACTAAATGGATTCAAACATTTGTCGCGATAAAGGGGACTCTAAGGAAGCCTCCTAAAAAAATTCATTATTTTTTCAAAATTATCCAAAACTCATAGGTGTTAGCCCACCGATTCCAATAATTTATCATCTTTTGACATTGTTACAAACAAAATGGATTAAATGTGTCCGAAGTAGAAACTAAATGGATTCAAACATTTGTCGCGATAAAGGGGACTCTAAGGAAGCCTCCTAAAAAAATTCATTATTTTTTCAAAATTATCCAAAACTCATAGGTGTTAGCCCACCGATTCCAATAATTTATCATCTTTTGACATTGTTACAAACAAAATGGATTAAATGTGTCCGAAGTAGAAACTAAATGGATTCAAACATTTGTCGCGATAAAGGGGACTCTAAGGAAGCCTCCTAAAAAAATTCATATTTTTTCAAAATTATCAAAAACTCATAGGTGTTAGCCCACCGATTCCAATAATTTATCATCTTTTGACATTGTTACAAACAAAATGGATTAAATGTGTCCGAAGTAGAAACTAAATGGATTCAAACATTTGTCGCGATAAAGGGGACTCTAAGGAAGCCTCCTAAAAAAATTCATTATTTTTTCAAAATTATCAAAAACTCATAGGTGTTAGCCCACCGATTCCAATAATTTATCATCTTTTGACATTGTTACAAACAAAATGGATTAAATGTGTCCGAAGTAGAAACTAAATGGATTCAAACATTTGTCGCGATAAAGGGGACTCTAAGGAAGCCTCCTAAAAAAATTCATTATTTTTTCAAAATTATCAAAAACTCATAGGTGTTAGCCCACCGATTCCAATAATTTATCATCTTTTGACATTGTTACAAACAAAATGGATTAAATGTGTCCGAAGTAGAAACTAAATGGATTCAAACATTTGTCGCGATAAAGGGGACTCTAAGGAAGCCTCCTAAAAAAATTCATTATTTTTTCAAAATTATCAAAAACTCATAGGTGTTAGCCCACCGATTCCAATAATTTATCATCTTTTGACATTGTTACAAACAAAATGGATTAAATGTGTCCGAAGTAGAAACTAAATGGATTCAAACATTTGTCGCGATAAAGGGGACTCTAAGGAAGCCTCCTAAAAAAATTCATTATTTTTTCAAAATTATCAAAAACTCATAGGTGTTAGCCCACCGATTCCAATAATTTATCATCTTTTGACATTGTTACAAACAAAATGGATTAAATGTGTCCGAAGTAGAAACTAAATGGATTCAAACATTTGTCGCGATAAAGGGGACTCTAAGGAAGCCTCCTAAAAAAATTCATTATTTTTTCAAAATTATCAAAAACTCATAGGTGTTAGCCCACCGATTCCAATAATTTATCATCTTTTGACATTGTTACAAACAAAATGGATTAAATGTGTCCGAAGTAGAAACTAAATGGATTCAAACATTTGTCGCGATAAAGGGGACTCTAAGGAAGCCTCCTAAAAAAATTCATTATTTTTTCAAAATTATCCAAAACTCATAGGTGTTAGCCCACCGATTCCAATAATTTATCATCTTTTGACATTGTTACAAACAAAATGGATTAAATGTGTCCGAAGTAGAAACTAAATGGATTCAAACATTTGTCGCGATAAAGGGGACTCTAAGGAAGCCTCCTAAAAAAATTCATTATTTTTTCAAAATTATCAAAAACTCATAGGTGTTAGCCCACCGATTCCAATAATTTATCATCTTTTGACATTGTTACAAACAAAATGGATTAAATGTGTCCGAAGTAGAAACTAAATGGATTCAAACATTTGTCGCGATAAAGGGGACTCTAAGGAAGCCTCCTAAAAAAATTCATTATTTTTTCAAAATTATCAAAACTCATAGGTGTTAGCCCACCGATTCCAATAATTTATCATCTTTTGACATTGTTACAAACAAAATGGATTAAATGTGTCCGAAGTAGAAACTAAATGGATTCAAACATTTGTCGCGATAAAGGGGACTCTAAGGAAGCCTCCTAAAAAAATTCATTATTTTTTCAAAATTATCCAAAACTCATAGGTGTTAGCCCACCGATTCCAATAATTTATCATCTTTTGACATTGTTACAAACAAAATGGATTAAATGTGTCCGAAGTAGAAACTAAATGGATTCAAACATTTGTCGCGATAAAGGGGACTCTAAGGAAGCCTCCTAAAAAAATTCATTATTTTTTCAAAATTATCCAAAACTCATAGGTGTTAGCCCACCGATTCCAATAATTTATCATCTTTTGACATTGTTACAAACAAAATGGATTAAATGTGTCCGAAGTAGAAACTAAATGGATTCAAACATTTGTCGCGATAAAGGGGACTCTAAGGAAGCCTCCTAAAAAAATTCATTATTTTTTCAAAATTATCAAAACTCATAGGTGTTAGCCCACCGATTCCAATAATTTATCATCTTTTGACATTGTTACAAACAAAATGGATTAAATGTGTCCGAAGTAGAAACTAAATGGATTCAAACATTTGTCGCGATAAAGGGGACTCTAAGGAAGCCTCCTAAAAAAATTCATTATTTTTTCAAAATTATCAAAAACTCATAGGTGTTAGCCCACCGATTCCAATAATTTATCATCTTTTGACATTGTTACAAACAAAATGGATTAAATGTGTCCGAAGTAGAAACTAAATGGATTCAAACATTTGTCGCGATAAAGGGGACTCTAAGGAAGCCTCCTAAAAAAATTCATTATTTTTTCAAAATTATCAAAAACTCATAGGTGTTAGCCCACCGATTCCAATAATTTATCATCTTTTGACATTGTTACAAACAAAATGGATTAAATGTGTCCGAAGTAGAAACTAAATGGATTCAAACATTTGTCGCGATAAAGGGGACTCTAAGGAAGCCTCCTAAAAAAATTCATTATTTTTTCAAAATTATCAAAACTCATAGGTGTTAGCCCACCGATTCCAATAATTTATCATCTTTTGACATTGTTACAAACAAAATGGATTAAATGTGTCCGAAGTAGAAACTAAATGGATTCAAACATTTGTCGCGATAAAGGGGACTCTAAGGAAGCCTCCTAAAAAAATTCATTATTTTTTCAAAATTATCAAAAACTCATAGGTGTTAGCCCACCGATTCCAATAATTTATCATCTTTTGACATTGTTACAAACAAAATGGATTAAATGTGTCCGAAGTAGAAACTAAATGGATTCAAACATTTGTCGCGATAAAGGGGACTCTAAGGAAGCCTCCTAAAAAAATTCATTATTTTTTCAAAATTATCAAAAACTCATAGGTGTTAGCCCACCGATTCCAATAATTTATCATCTTTTGACATTGTTACAAACAAAATGGATTAAATGTGTCCGAAGTAGAAACTAAATGGATTCAAACATTTGTCGCGATAAAGGGGACTCTAAGGAAGCCTCCTAAAAAAATTCATTATTTTTTCAAAATTATCAAAAACTCATAGGTGTTAGCCCACCGATTCCAATAATTTATCATCTTTTGACATTGTTACAAACAAAATGGATTAAATGTGTCCGAAGTAGAAACTAAATGGATTCAAACATTTGTCGCGATAAAGGGGACTCTAAGGAAGCCTCCTAAAAAAATTCATTATTTTTTCAAAATTATCAAAACTCATAGGTGTTAGCCCACCGATTCCAATAATTTATCATCTTTTGACATTGTTACAAACAAAATGGATTAAATGTGTCCGAAGTAGAAACTAAATGGATTCAAACATTTGTCGCGATAAAGGGGACTCTAAGGAAGCCTCCTAAAAAAATTCATTATTTTTTCAAAATTATCCAAAACTCATAGGTGTTAGCCCACCGATTCCAATAATTTATCATCTTTTGACATTGTTACAAACAAAATGGATTAAATGTGTCCGAAGTAGAAACTAAATGGATTCAAACATTTGTCGCGATAAAGGGGACTCTAAGGAAGCCTCCTAAAAAAATTCATTATTTTTTCAAAATTATCAAAAACTCATAGGTGTTAGCCCACCGATTCCAATAATTTATCATCTTTTGACATTGTTACAAACAAAATGGATTAAATGTGTCCGAAGTAGAAACTAAATGGATTCAAACATTTGTCGCGATAAAGGGGACTCTAAGGAAGCCTCCTAAAAAAATTCATATTTTTTCAAAATTATCCAAAACTCATAGGTGTTAGCCCACCGATTCCAATAATTTATCATCTTTTGACATTGTTACAAACAAAATGGATTAAATGTGTCCGAAGTAGAAACTAAATGGATTCAAACATTTGTCGCGATAAAGGGGACTCTAAGGAAGCCTCCTAAAAAAATTCATTATTTTTTCAAAATTATCAAAAACTCATAGGTGTTAGCCCACCGATTCCAATAATTTATCATCTTTTGACATTGTTACAAACAAAATGGATTAAATGTGTCCGAAGTAGAAACTAAATGGATTCAAACATTTGTCGCGATAAAGGGGACTCTAAGGAAGCCTCCTAAAAAAATTCATTATTTTTTCAAAATTATCAAAAACTCATAGGTGTTAGCCCACCGATTCCAATAATTTATCATCTTTTGACATTGTTACAAACAAAATGGATTAAATGTGTCCGAAGTAGAAACTAAATGGATTCAAACATTTGTCGCGATAAAGGGGACTCTAAGGAAGCCTCCTAAAAAAATTCATTATTTTTCAAAATTATCAAAACTCATAGGTGTTAGCCCACCGATTCCAATAATTTATCATCTTTTGACATTGTTACAAACAAAATGGATTAAATGTGTCCGAAGTAGAAACTAAATGGATTCAAACATTTGTCGCGATAAAGGGGACTCTAAGGAAGCCTCCTAAAAAAATTCATTATTTTTTCAAAATTATCAAAAACTCATAGGTGTTAGCCCACCGATTCCAATAATTTATCATCTTTTGACATTGTTACAAACAAAATGGATTAAATGTGTCCGAAGTAGAAACTAAATGGATTCAAACATTTGTCGCGATAAAGGGGACTCTAAGGAAGCCTCCTAAAAAAATTCATTATTTTTTCAAAATTATCAAAAACTCATAGGTGTTAGCCCACCGATTCCAATAATTTATCATCTTTTGACATTGTTACAAACAAAATGGATTAAATGTGTCCGAAGTAGAAACTAAATGGATTCAAACATTTGTCGCGATAAAGGGGACTCTAAGGAAGCCTCCTAAAAAAATTCATTATTTTTTCAAAATTATCAAAAACTCATAGGTGTTAGCCCACCGATTCCAATAATTTATCATCTTTTGACATTGTTACAAACAAAATGGATTAAATGTGTCCGAAGTAGAAACTAAATGGATTCAAACATTTGTCGCGATAAAGGGGACTCTAAGGAAGCCTCCTAAAAAAATTCATTATTTTTTCAAAATTATCAAAAACTCATAGGTGTTAGCCCACCGATTCCAATAATTTATCATCTTTTGACATTGTTACAAACAAAATGGATTAAATGTGTCCGAAGTAGAAACTAAATGGATTCAAACATTTGTCGCGATAAAGGGGACTCTAAGGAAGCCTCCTAAAAAAATTCATTATTTTTTCAAAATTATCAAAAACTCATAGGTGTTAGCCCACCGATTCCAATAATTTATCATCTTTTGACATTGTTACAAACAAAATGGATTAAATGTGTCCGAAGTAGAAACTAAATGGATTCAAACATTTGTCGCGATAAAGGGGACTCTAAGGAAGCCTCCTAAAAAAATTCATTATTTTTTCAAAATTATCAAAAACTCATAGGTGTTAGCCCACCGATTCCAATAATTTATCATCTTTTGACATTGTTACAAACAAAATGGATTAAATGTGTCCGAAGTAGAAACTAAATGGATTCAAACATTTGTCGCGATAAAGGGGACTCTAAGGAAGCCTCCTAAAAAAATTCATTATTTTTTCAAAATTATCAAAAACTCATAGGTGTTAGCCCACCGATTCCAATAATTTATCATCTTTTGACATTGTTACAAACAAAATGGATTAAATGTGTCCGAAGTAGAAACTAAATGGATTCAAACATTTGTCGCGATAAAGGGGACTCTAAGAAGCCTCCTAAAAAAATTCATTATTTTTTCAAAATTATCAAAAACTCATAGGTGTTAGCCCACCGATTCCAATAATTTATCATCTTTTGACATTGTTACAAACAAAATGGATTAAATGTGTCCGAAGTAGAAACTAAATGGATTCAAACATTTGTCGCGATAAAGGGGACTCTAAGGAAGCCTCCTAAAAAAATTCATTATTTTTTCAAAATTATCAAAAACTCATAGGTGTTAGCCCACCGATTCCAATAATTTATCATCTTTTGACATTGTTACAAACAAAATGGATTAAATGTGTCCGAAGTAGAAACTAAATGGATTCAAACATTTGTCGCGATAAAGGGGACTCTAAGGAAGCCTCCTAAAAAAATTCATTATTTTTTCAAAATTATCAAAAACTCATAGGTGTTAGCCCACCGATTCCAATAATTTATCATCTTTTGACATTGTTACAAACAAAATGGATTAAATGTGTCCGAAGTAGAAACTAAATGGATTCAAACATTTGTCGCGATAAAGGGGACTCTAAGGAAGCCTCCTAAAAAAATTCATTATTTTTTCAAAATTATCAAAAACTCATAGGTGTTAGCCCACCGATTCCAATAATTTATCATCTTTTGACATTGTTACAAACAAAATGGATTAAATGTGTCCGAAGTAGAAACTAAATGGATTCAAACATTTGTCGCGATAAAGGGGACTCTAAGGAAGCCTCCTAAAAAAATTCATTATTTTTTCAAAATTATCAAAAACTCATAGGTGTTAGCCCACCGATTCCAATAATTTATCATCTTTTGACATTGTTACAAACAAAATGGATTAAATGTGTCCGAAGTAGAAACTAAATGGATTCAAACATTTGTCGCGATAAAGGGGACTCTAAGGAAGCCTCCTAAAAAAATTCATTATTTTTTCAAAATTATCAAAAACTCATAGGTGTTAGCCCACCGATTCCAATAATTTATCATCTTTTGACATTGTTACAAACAAAATGGATTAAATGTGTCCGAAGTAGAAACTAAATGGATTCAAACATTTGTCGCGATAAAGGGGACTCTAAGGAAGCCTCCTAAAAAAATTCATTATTTTTTCAAAATTATCAAAAACTCATAGGTGTTAGCCCACCGATTCCAATAATTTATCATCTTTTGACATTGTTACAAACAAAATGGATTAAATGTGTCCGAAGTAGAAACTAAATGGATTCAAACATTTGTCGCGATAAAGGGGACTCTAAGGAAGCCTCCTAAAAAAATTCATTATTTTTTCAAAATTATCAAAAACTCATAGGTGTTAGCCCACCGATTCCAATAATTTATCATCTTTTGACATTGTTACAAACAAAATGGATTAAATGTGTCCGAAGTAGAAACTAAATGGATTCAAACATTTGTCGCGATAAAGGGGACTCTAAGGAAGCCTCCTAAAAAAATTCATTATTTTTTCAAAATTATCAAAAACTCATAGGTGTTAGCCCACCGATTCCAATAATTTATCATCTTTTGACATTGTTACAAACAAAATGGATTAAATGTGTCCGAAGTAGAAACTAAATGGATTCAAACATTTGTCGCGATAAAGGGGACTCTAAGGAAGCCTCCTAAAAAAATTCATTATTTTTTCAAAATTATCAAAAACTCATAGGTGTTAGCCCACCGATTCCAATAATTTATCATCTTTTGACATTGTTACAAACAAAATGGATTAAATGTGTCCGAAGTAGAAACTAAATGGATTCAAACATTTGTCGCGATAAAGGGGACTCTAAGGAAGCCTCCTAAAAAAATTCATTATTTTTTCAAAATTATCAAAAACTCATAGGTGTTAGCCCACCGATTCCAATAATTTATCATCTTTTGACATTGTTACAAACAAAATGGATTAAATGTGTCCGAAGTAGAAACTAAATGGATTCAAACATTTGTCGCGATAAAGGGGACTCTAAGGAAGCCTCCTAAAAAAATTCATTATTTTTTCAAAATTATCAAAAACTCATAGGTGTTAGCCCACCGATTCCAATAATTTATCATCTTTTGACATTGTTACAAACAAAATGGATTAAATGTGTCCGAAGTAGAAACTAAATGGATTCAAACATTTGTCGCGATAAAGGGGACTCTAAGGAAGCCTCCTAAAAAAATTCATTATTTTTTCAAAATTATCAAAAACTCATAGGTGTTAGCCCACCGATTCCAATAATTTATCATCTTTTGACATTGTTACAAACAAAATGGATTAAATGTGTCCGAAGTAGAAACTAAATGGATTCAAACATTTGTCGCGATAAAGGGGACTCTAAGGAAGCCTCCTAAAAAAATTCATTATTTTTTCAAAATTATCCAAAACTCATAGGTGTTAGCCCACCGATTCCAATAATTTATCATCTTTTGACATTGTTACAAACAAAATGGATTAAATGTGTCCGAAGTAGAAACTAAATGGATTCAAACATTTGTCGCGATAAAGGGGACTCTAAGGAAGCCTCCTAAAAAAATTCATTATTTTTTCAAAATTATCAAAAACTCATAGGTGTTAGCCCACCGATTCCAATAATTTATCATCTTTTGACATTGTTACAAACAAAATGGATTAAATGTGTCCGAAGTAGAAACTAAATGGATTCAAACATTTGTCGCGATAAAGGGGACTCTAAGGAAGCCTCCTAAAAAAATTCATTATTTTTTCAAAATTATCAAAAACTCATAGGTGTTAGCCCACCGATTCCAATAATTTATCATCTTTTGACATTGTTACAAACAAAATGGATTAAATGTGTCCGAAGTAGAAACTAAATGGATTCAAACATTTGTCGCGATAAAGGGACTCTAAGGAAGCCTCCTAAAAAAATTCATTATTTTTTCAAAATTATCAAAAACTCATAGGTGTTAGCCCACCGATTCCAATAATTTATCATCTTTTGACATTGTTACAAACAAAATGGATTAAATGTGTCCGAAGTAGAAACTAAATGGATTCAAACATTTGTCGCGATAAAGGGGACTCTAAGGAAGCCTCCTAAAAAAATTCATTATTTTTTCAAAATTATCAAAAACTCATAGGTGTTAGCCCACCGATTCCAATAATTTATCATCTTTTGACATTGTTACAAACAAAATGGATTAAATGTGTCCGAAGTAGAAACTAAATGGATTCAAACATTTGTCGCGATAAAGGGGACTCTAAGGAAGCCTCCTAAAAAAATTCATTATTTTTTCAAAATTATCAAAAACTCATAGGTGTTAGCCCACCGATTCCAATAATTTATCATCTTTTGACATTGTTACAAACAAAATGGATTAAATGTGTCCGAAGTAGAAACTAAATGGATTCAAACATTTGTCGCGATAAAGGGGACTCTAAGGAAGCCTCCTAAAAAAATTCATTATTTTTTCAAAATTATCAAAAACTCATAGGTGTTAGCCCACCGATTCCAATAATTTATCATCTTTTGACATTGTTACAAACAAAATGGATTAAATGTGTCCGAAGTAGAAACTAAATGGATTCAAACATTTGTCGCGATAAAGGGGACTCTAAGGAAGCCTCCTAAAAAAATTCATTATTTTTTCAAAATTATCAAAAACTCATAGGTGTTAGCCCACCGATTCCAATAATTTATCATCTTTTGACATTGTTACAAACAAAATGGATTAAATGTGTCCGAAGTAGAAACTAAATGGATTCAAACATTTGTCGCGATAAAGGGGACTCTAAGGAAGCCTCCTAAAAAAATTCATTATTTTTTCAAAATTATCAAAAACTCATAGGTGTTAGCCCACCGATTCCAATAATTTATCATCTTTTGACATTGTTACAAACAAAATGGATTAAATGTGTCCGAAGTAGAAACTAAATGGATTCAAACATTTGTCGCGATAAAGGGGACTCTAAGGAAGCCTCCTAAAAAAATTCATTATTTTTTCAAAATTATCAAAAACTCATAGGTGTTAGCCCACCGATTCCAATAATTTATCATCTTTTGACATTGTTACAAACAAAATGGATTAAATGTGTCCGAAGTAGAAACTAAATGGATTCAAACATTTGTCGCGATAAAGGGGACTCTAAGGAAGCCTCCTAAAAAAATTCATTATTTTTTCAAAATTATCAAAAACTCATAGGTGTTAGCCCACCGATTCCAATAATTTATCATCTTTTGACATTGTTACAAACAAAATGGATTAAATGTGTCCGAAGTAGAAACTAAATGGATTCAAACATTTGTCGCGATAAAGGGGACTCTAAGGAAGCCTCCTAAAAAAATTCATTATTTTTTCAAAATTATCCAAAACTCATAGGTGTTAGCCCACCGATTCCAATAATTTATCATCTTTTGACATTGTTACAAACAAAATGGATTAAATGTGTCCGAAGTAGAAACTAAATGGATTCAAACATTTGTCGCGATAAAGGGGACTCTAAGGAAGCCTCCTAAAAAAATTCATTATTTTTTCAAAATTATCAAAAACTCATAGGTGTTAGCCCACCGATTCCAATAATTTATCATCTTTTGACATTGTTACAAACAAAATGGATTAAATGTGTCCGAAGTAGAAACTAAATGGATTCAAACATTTGTCGCGATAAAGGGGACTCTAAGGAAGCCTCCTAAAAAAATTCATTATTTTTTCAAAATTATCAAAAACTCATAGGTGTTAGCCCACCGATTCCAATAATTTATCATCTTTTGACATTGTTACAAACAAAATGGATTAAATGTGTCCGAAGTAGAAACTAAATGGATTCAAACATTTGTCGCGATAAAGGGGACTCTAAGAAGCCTCCTAAAAAAATTCATTATTTTTTCAAAATTATCAAAAACTCATAGGTGTTAGCCCACCGATTCCAATAATTTATCATCTTTTGACATTGTTACAAACAAAATGGATTAAATGTGTCCGAAGTAGAAACTAAATGGATTCAAACATTTGTCGCGATAAAGGGGACTCTAAGGAAGCCTCCTAAAAAAATTCATTATTTTTTCAAAATTATCAAAAACTCATAGGTGTTAGCCCACCGATTCCAATAATTTATCATCTTTTGACATTGTTACAAACAAAATGGATTAAATGTGTCCGAAGTAGAAACTAAATGGATTCAAACATTTGTCGCGATAAAGGGGACTCTAAGAAGCCTCCTAAAAAAATTCATTATTTTTTCAAAATTATCCAAAACTCATAGGTGTTAGCCCACCGATTCCAATAATTTATCATCTTTTGACATTGTTACAAACAAAATGGATTAAATGTGTCCGAAGTAGAAACTAAATGGATTCAAACATTTGTCGCGATAAAGGGGACTCTAAGAAGCCTCCTAAAAAAATTCATTATTTTTTCAAAATTATCCAAAACTCATAGGTGTTAGCCCACCGATTCCAATAATTTATCATCTTTTGACATTGTTACAAACAAAATGGATTAAATGTGTCCGAAGTAGAAACTAAATGGATTCAAACATTTGTCGCGATAAAGGGGACTCTAAGGAAGCCTCCTAAAAAAATTCATTATTTTTTCAAAATTATCAAAAACTCATAGGTGTTAGCCCACCGATTCCAATAATTTATCATCTTTTGACATTGTTACAAACAAAATGGATTAAATGTGTCCGAAGTAGAAACTAAATGGATTCAAACATTTGTCGCGATAAAGGGACTCTAAGGAAGCCTCCTAAAAAAATTCATTATTTTTTCAAAATTATCAAAAACTCATAGGTGTTAGCCCACCGATTCCAATAATTTATCATCTTTTGACATTGTTACAAACAAAATGGATTAAATGTGTCCGAAGTAGAAACTAAATGGATTCAAACATTTGTCGCGATAAAGGGGACTCTAAGGAAGCCTCCTAAAAAAATTCATTATTTTTTCAAAATTATCAAAAACTCATAGGTGTTAGCCCACCGATTCCAATAATTTATCATCTTTTGACATTGTTACAAACAAAATGGATTAAATGTGTCCGAAGTAGAAACTAAATGGATTCAAACATTTGTCGCGATAAAGGGGACTCTAAGGAAGCCTCCTAAAAAAATTCATTATTTTTTCAAAATTATCAAAACTCATAGGTGTTAGCCCACCGATTCCAATAATTTATCATCTTTTGACATTGTTACAAACAAAATGGATTAAATGTGTCCGAAGTAGAAACTAAATGGATTCAAACATTTGTCGCGATAAAGGGGACTCTAAGGAAGCCTCCTAAAAAAATTCATAATTTTTTCAAAATTATCCAAAACTCATAGGTGTTAGCCCACCGATTCCAATAATTTATCATCTTTTGACATTGTTACAAACAAAATGGATTAAATGTGTCCGAAGTAGAAACTAAATGGATTCAAACATTTGTCGCGATAAAGGGGACTCTAAGGAAGCCTCCTAAAAAATTCATTATTTTTTCAAAATTATCCAAAACTCATAGGTGTTAGCCCACCGATTCCAATAATTTATCATCTTTTGACATTGTTACAAACAAAATGGATTAAATGTGTCCGAAGTAGAAACTAAATGGATTCAAACATTTGTCGTGATAAAGGGGACTCTAAGGAAGCCTCCTAAAAAATTCATTAATTTTTCAAAATTATCCAAAACTCATAGGTGTTAGCCCACCGATTCCAATAATTTATCATCTTTTGACATTGTTACAAACAAAATGGATTAAATGTGTCCGAAGTAGAAACTAAATGGATTCAAACATTTGTCGTGATAAAGGGACTCTAAGGAAGCCTCCTAAAAAAATCTAATTTTTTCAAAATTATCCAAAACTCATAGGTGTTAACCCACCGATTCCAATAATTTATCATCTTTTGACATTGTTACAAAAAAATGATTAAATGTGTCCGAAGTAGAAACTAAATGGATTCAAACATTTGTCGTGATAAAGGGGACTCTAAGAAGCCTCCTAAAAAAATTCCTAATTTTTTCAAAATTATCCAAAACTCATAGGTGTTAACCCACCGATTCCAATAATTTATCATTCTTTGACATTGTTACAAAAAAATGATTAAATGTGTCCGAAGTAGAAACTAAATGGATTCAAACATTTGTCATGATAAAGGGGACTCTAAGGAAGCCTCCTAAAAAATTCTAATTTTTTCAAAATTATCCAAAACTCATAGGTGTTACCCACCGATTCCAATAATTTATCATCTTTTGACGTTGTTACAAAAAAATGGATTAAATGTGTCCAAGTAAAACTAAATGGATTCAACATTTGTCTCATAAGGGACTCTAGGCATCCTAAACAAATTCTAATTTTCAAAATTATCCAAAATCATAGGTGTTAACCACTGATTCCAATAATTTATCATTTTTGACGTTATTACAAAAAAAAGGATTAAATGTGCCGAAGTAAAATTAAATGGATTCAAACATTTGTCGTGATAAAGGGGACTCTAAGGAAACCTCTTAAAAAATTCATAATTTTTCCAAAATTATCCAAAACTCATAGGTGTTAACCCATCGATTCTAATAATTAATCATCTTTTGACGTTGTTACAAAAAAAAGGATTAAATGTGTCTGAAGTAGAAACTAAATGGATTCAAATATTTGTCGTGATAAAGGGGACTCTAAGTAAGCCTCCTAAAAATTCATAATTTTTCCAAAATTATCCAAAACTCATAGGTGTTAGCCTACAAATTCCAAAAATCGAGTCCGTTTTGGCGTTATTACCAAAAAATGAATGAATTGTGTTCAAATCGGAAATTAAACTATTTCAACCATTTACAGTGGTAAAATGGTCTCTAACTAAGACTAAAAACATAAATTTACAATTTTTTCGAAATTTTCCAAAACTCAAAGGGTTATCCTACAGTTTCGGAAAAACTAGTAAGTTTTGACGTTATTACCAAAAAATGAATGAATTGTGTTCGAATCAGAAATTAAACTATTTCGGCCATTTAGCGTGGTGGAGGAATGGAGGGGTCTCTCACGAAGCCTAAATCCAAAAATTTACAATTCTTTCAAAATTTTCCAAAACTCAAAGAGGTTAGCCAATAGATTCCAAAAAACTAGTTCATTTTGGTTTATTACAAAAATAAATGAATGAATTGTGTTCAAATCGGAAATTAAACTATTTCGACCATTTAGCGTGGTAAAGAGGTGTCTCACGAATATTTGTAGGCTTCCTTAGAGACTCATTTACCACGGTGAATGGTCGAAATAGTTTAGTTTCTATTTTGGACACATTTCTTTATTTTCTTGTAATAACGTCAAAACGTTCAAAGTTTTTGGACTATGTGAGTTAACACCTATGGATTTCGGAAAATTTTGAAAATATTATAAATTTATATTTGCAGGATTCCTCAAAGACCTATTTAGCACGGCGAATGGTCAAAATAGTTTAGTTTCGACTACGGACACATTTCATTCATTTTCTGGTAATAACGTCAAATTGTTATTATATATCTGGTTTAGATAATGTAAACTTTCCCAGTGAAATCGCATTATTAAAAACAACTTCTATATTGAAAGATTGATTCATTACCATTTATTCTTAGTTTTCTTAAAGCTAATAATCATTTTACATAGAAATTGATCGATTAGCAAGCAATATCTTCAGATTTTTACTGCAAATGGGTTTTGATTTTAAAAAAAATCCGGAATAGGTTTTTACATTCCTAAGATGAAAAGAATACTAATCCAATTTTTTCGACAGAACAATCGCAGTATTAAGGAGACGAAACCAGATATCACTTATACTCCCTCGGGTTTCAATGGCTACATTTTGTTACACTATGCAAGTTCTGATGATGGTTGGGTTGCTTCGGGAGGAATTCGTCGCTGGTTTGGTTTTTCAGGGGATCTCCTCTCTGGTAAGTCGCACTGGTTTGTTTTGTAGATACCCAATCTCTCTGTCCGCTGCATTTATGAGATGCTGCTCCGATCCTTCTTCATCAGACACAGAAGATGCCTCTGAGTTTGATTCCTCCTCATCTACATTTGGAGAATCATTCGTAATTTGGTTTTATCACAAAAGAGTTGGTAATGTTCAACACAAAACTCTTACCAGAGAATTCAAGGCGTTCGGGAAGAGCACTAACAGCTGTAAGCTGGATGCTTTCTGGTAGAAGACAATTACAGAACGAACCTGAAACTCGAAGAAAAAAAACATGAGTAATAATATGTAGGACACAGTTTGTTCGTAATATAACACAAGGAAACGTTTAGATTTTTTTACCTGCTCGGGCCAGGCGATTAATCCATCCTGGAATAGGCTTTCCTGTAAGCTGCATGCATATTTCTTCGGTGAAATGGTTACAGTTCTTGGCAATCAAATGGTAAGTGTCGCCATGGTATTTTCTTGAAAGCTTCTCCATGTATGAGCGGAAATCTGAACGGGACATGCTGGTAGTTCCCAAGAAAACCGACCGTCTAAAGATGAACCCAGGACAGCCCTTCGGTTCTACCTCATATACCCCACTTGTTGGATACTCGTGAGCTCCATAGCAGTATTCCAAACCATGCGCTACATTGAAGTTGAACAACCGTGTTAAAAAGAGCAATGAATAATAGCTGCTCCAAGTAAGATAAAGTTAACGAGGATTGGGGATGGTTTCAATTATTCAGAATACTACAATACATCTCAGTTAAATCTATATACACAAACAATTCCCTTCTCAAGAAGAGCTTAGCATTGACGCCAAACCATAAAAAGCACGACTTGCCTAGAACATTAAGACAGCTAATTTTGTTGTTCCTCATCAAAAGCCCTAACAGTTCAACTTCGAAAAGCATACTTAAGTAGACAATGTTCCATGAGTTTACAGGATATACAAAAAGGGTTATGTTGTAATGTCAATTAAGTTATCGAAGAGAGGGAAGAATAAACATACCTTCTATTCCAGAATGGAAAATGCCGATCCCGAACCAATAGGTATAATTGTTCACAGGGGTCAGATCATACACACTGAGATAAACCGGCGTAAGCCCGGCTTCTCCGATGTTCTCTTCCCTCTCATCGCTTGAGCATGAGCTTGAGCTCAAAGTAGGCACCCACATTTTCAATCCCACAGTATCACAATTTCAAAGTAACGATCCAATTATCCCCTTTCTTCCTAAACCTCTGCCAAAACGAAAATTGATTTGTGATATTCATATAACAAGAAAAGAAAAAAGCATAGTAACAATCAACATGTTCCATAAACCATTGAAATTTAAGCATTCGAACATAATCAATCCAAGGATAACAAAAACAGATCCAAGGATTCGATTCAGCCAGAATGATCAACGATTAAACCTAAACCAAGAAACGAAATCTATCAAACAGAGAGATCAAGCTAATCGCATATCGCTCGGATTGCAAATCGGGAAAAGCGACGAACAAAATTGAATTTGGGCCCGTGTGTCTTTCTCTGACATTCATATACAGAAATCGAGCGAGATTGAGAGACGAAGAAGAGGTCGACGAAGACGAAGACGAAGATGAAGATGAAGAGAGCTTACGTGAGAGTCGGAGAAGAAGGGATTGGGGGGAAAAGACTGCGAAAATGAAGACTTCGATCGAACAGAAGAAAGAGCCTCTTCTTTTGTTTTTGGTGATTTCCTCTCTCTCTTTTTTATATCATCAAATCATATATATTTGTTAATATGCATCCTACTAATATTAATTGACAAAAATAACTTCAAACCTATCTTCAGAATTAAATGATTTCAAGTCTCTTATAAAAAGATTTCTCTGATTTTTTTCATTTACGTTGTAATAATGTCCGTGTGAATTATCTCGCGAAATGAATACGATGATGAGATTTTTCTTTTTCCATGTAACCATCTTAGTGTCGGATCAACTCTTTCATGCGATGAACTTGTTCGCGCCAAAATTTAATCAATAATATTTTTGTTGGCAAAAAAATAATAATTTAAATTTTTTAAAGAATTATTATAAATGCCACTGAAATTAAATACAAAGTCTTTTTAATACTTTATTGATTTCAAGTAGAAAAAAATTCTCTGATTTTTTCGTTCGTTTGATTTCACGTTGTAATAATGTATGTGTGAATTATCTCGCGAAATAAACATGAACATGAGATTTCTCTTTATCCATGTAACTACCTTAGTGTCGGATTGACTCTCTTAGGCGATAAACTTGTTCGCGCCAAAATTTAATCAATACAAATTTTGCTGGCAACAAAAAAGAAAATAACTTTAAATTTTTAAAGAATTACTATATATATCATTAAAATTAAATACAAAATCTTTTTAATATCTTATTAAAAAAATTGCTTTTTTATAAAATAAAAATAACTTTTTATGATGATATTTATTATGAAATGAAGATGGTAACCAATAATAAATTATTTTTTGGTATGTTGAAAATCGTATGTATTAAAAACAAATAAATGAATAAATTTCCTCAAAATATTAAAACGACATTTTTATAAAATAAAAGTAAGTTTCAGGACAATATTTGCTATGAAATGAAGATTGTAGTTAATAATAAAAAAATTTACCCTCTAGATTATCACTGGGATTTTTTTTCTTATTACAAATGATGATTACATCAATTCGATGAATGAATCTACTCATTAGATACTTGGAAATATAACGACAGTTCTACATACGATTCTATAACTGATAAATGGGAGGGTAATTCGGGTAACGGAATGGGTTTCGAAAATTTCTGTAGCTAAAATCTCGTCTCATTCTTTCCCGTATTTTTTTATATTCGTTTGAATAAAATAAATAATTACGAATAGATAATTATTTGAATGGGATCGGAAATAAAACGGAAAATTCGAAATGGATACGGATCGGAACGGAAAACCCTGCCTATGCTAGAATGTTGAAAGTCGTATGTATAAAAAACAAATAAATGAATAAATTTCCTCGAATGTGCAACAAAACCAAAACCAAGAGAAGATTCCACGTCAGCATACATCAAGCTGACCAGAGATTAAAAAAAAAACATTCAAACAACAGTCAATTGTGGATAACCAAACGGCGGGTGAGGAGATAACGGCGATAGTAACGGCATGTTCAGAAACTCCGTCAAGTCCCACTCATCTATCGACGTCGCCGCCTCAACTTTAACGGCGTGACTCTTCTCCTCCGTCTTCCGCACTTTCTCAGCCACCGTCGCTTCCTCCTCCTTCTCCTCCTCGCCGTCGTCTCTTTTCCGTTTGTTGTTCCAGTTGTCAACTTCGAGCGGGAAATTGAGAATCGCCTTTGAGCCTCTGAGTCTAAACGCTGCTTGGTCGTAAGCTCTAGCCGCTTCAATCGCCGTGTCAAACGTCCCGAGCCAAACTCTAGTTCCGCGGCGGTTAGGATCTCTGATCTCCGCCGCGAATTTCCCCCACGGCCTCATCCTCACTCCTCTGTAATGCCTCTTCTCTTCCGAGACTACTACCGGTTCCGGTTTAGGATTCCCGGTTGCGAATTGGATCCACTCGGTGGTTCTGCTCGGCGTTGCGATCTTCAAAGGCGGTTTCCGATGAGGATTAATCGATTGGAAAGTGAAGGAATCGTTCGATGCAAGCTGAGATTCAGGTTTTAGCTCGAAATCAGAAATCGAGTCAGCGAATTTAGGCGTGACGAGATCAATTATTTCGGGTTTGGTCTCAAATTCAGAAAACTCGAAACCGGTTTGATCAAATGAAGGGAAATCATGAACGTGTGATCCGAACAACATTGAAGAAGATTCGTTCATCATCCATCGATTGGTGGTGACAGTAGGCAGGGGAGACAATTCGTCGAGAAGATGCTTCTTGATGAAGAAAAGAGCCGATGCTTCGCTTGGTGTCGCCATCGAAATGATCTGAAAACTCGTAAATTTGGGAGAAGAAGCAGAGAATTTGAAGATGATTGAATGATTTGAGAGTGGAGAAGAGGAGAGTGGAAATGAGTATTTATAGGGAAAGAGTCAAGTCAAACTGAGAGACTCTTTCAAGGCACCATCCTTTCGTCCCAATAGGGAATTTAAATATTCAAAATCCAAATAATCAGCTGCGGAAAGGTGTATCTAATATCTATACTCTCGTGTTTCATTTGATTTCACACCGTTTGATTAGATGATAAACCACCCAGTCAACGGTATGATCGTGCGGTTCACCGATGGCAGCTGAGGTAAGAAAAAACAAATAATTAAAATATAACCACATGCTGCGATCTAATTTCGGGTTCTTTGGATATTTCATGCTTTGTTGAAAGGTTAATCAAAAGATTAGTACTCTTAATTTTAAAATAATTGTTCGTCTTAATATTTGAGTATTCTACTACTAGTTGTAAGAATTTGTTCACACATGCATGCATTTTCAATATCAAAAGTTATCGGCCGTGTCAACTCGATATTTGGATAATCACTATAGTTTTGACGACGATTAAAACACGTTTCTTAAGGTTGTATATTTGTAATACTTAATGGACGAAAGAAAAACTGGTTTTAACTTTTACGTCGAAATTTTATATATTATTTGTATTTTTGGATAATTTTTTTGTAGCTTAATACTTTTTTTTTTCATATATATCCCTTATACAACCCATGTGAGATTGGCTTGCTGCTTTCAAACGTGATATATAATTTTTACGTTTTCATACGAATGTGCTTACTTCATCACATATATTCTCTTTTGGATAAATTCATATCACAGATACTTCTAAGTTGATTCATATTTGAACTTAATTTTCAAAAGAAACAACGTCCTCCATAATCATATATATATATAAAAGATTATATAAATAGTTTATTCCTTTGGCCGCAAATCTAGTGAATGCCTAGAAGCTTTGTTTGTTTTTTGGGCGACATGGCATGGCATGCCATGTTCATTTTGTTCAGTGTCGTAACTCTTAAATAATCGATGATTGGTTTATTTATATAGCTCCTTAACCAGGATATTAAACAAACATGCAACTTGACGATAATTCATTGTTAAGGAAGTTGAAATACTAATAAATAAATAAAAACTATAAATAAGAACAAAAAGTTTGATCATTTGCAATATTTAAGTTCATGTTTGAATTATTGTTTTTTTCGAGTTCCATTCACCATAAACTCTTCAAAATCCCAAGCTTTTTTTTTTTAAGTTGGGATTAAGTTTTTTATTCGGATATACGACATAATTTTATTTTGTCCGAAACTAGCATGTAAATGTGCATTGATGAACAGATCGCACACTAATACGTTTTTAGATAACTCGAACCAAAAAAACACAATTATCTCCGAAGATCTACCATTGCTCAGAAAAAAAAAGATGCAATATATTCAAAGATTTTTTACATGGTCATTTTTTTTTTTTTAAGAAATGAGGTTATCCGTCTTAATATACATTTATTCACACGCTTAACTACAGAGTTCTTAATTACGTACTCTCTTTTTTGTCGCTTGATTTAAGCAATGGAAGATAAATAATCTCTCTTTTTAAATTCTATATTTATCTTGATTTAAAGTTTTCATTTTATACGAAAGTATACCATTAATTAATATATTCGAAATTCTAATAGGTTAAAGTAAACTCTGTTTTTTTATATTCGAAATATTGTTTGAAAACGGGTATGTGCAATCTTGTCTCTTTCAAACTTATGATTGAACACGTGCAGTTATTTACATTTAAGCACATTTTTATATGAAGTACAGTTTCAACTTTCAAACTTAACGCCAAAGAAATAAATTGTCAAAAAAAAAAAACGATTACACTAAAATGTTTTATCCTTTTTCGTAAGTTTACACTTTTTTCTTTAATTTATAAATCGTTGGTTTACACTTTACAGCTATATAAGTTGTCATTACAGCTTAGGATTTTTTTTTAAAAGTCAGAAAGTTAAGAGCTAAATGGCTTTGTTTTTTTACACTTTGTTAAAAGAAACATGCGAATCGTCTTCTTGTTTAATCACTTAATCTATAAACGTAACAAAACAAGTTTTAAATTTGGATTTGTATTTATTTTATTATCATTGAATGTTTGTGCGTTTTTTTTTATAATACTGGATATATTGAGAATAGAGGTTTTGATACAAAGAATAACTGACTCTAAAAAATTAATCTGCAACAAGCAAAATCAAAAGCAATTAAAGATCAAAAGGACCAAATCGAACATTACACAGAGGTAACGTTACTTTCTATATCGAAAACGTGAGATAGCTAACATGGCAGTTCGACGATAATGTATGATTACCAACAATTCTCTCTGATCATACTTGCAGTTATCAAAAATGTTTTTCGATTAGCTGATCTAACATCCAACTGAATCCGATTTTGTTGGCTATTTATTGGGTTTATTTCTCTTGATGAAGTAAGAAAAAAATTGTCATTTTGTTGGCTTCTTGACCAATTTTTTGTTATCGTCTTTGTTGGAAAAACTCAAAATTTGCAGGGGGACGCACGTGGGGATTGTTTGCACGTACATATTTTTGTAGGCTAGTTTGAAAGTTCTACGGTCAAAAGTCTTACACGACCAAATTTGGTCAATTTCAAAGCTGACGTGTCATGTGCTTCCCCTTAGCACCAAGAATAGAAAAGAAATAGTATATATAAATAGATGAACTTTATGACAATTTATGTTTTTTCTTTAAAGTATCCAACAAACCATATTCGGATGAACTTTATGACAATGTATATATTTTTTGATGTATCCAACAAACCAATGAAAATGTATATTTTTTTTATGTATCCAACAAACCACATATTCGGATGAACCTTATGACAATCTATATATTTTTTTTGATGTATCCAACAAACCAATGACAATGTATATTTTTTTTATGTATCCAACAAACCACATATTCGGATGAACTTTATGACACTGTATATTTTTTGTTAAAGCACCAAGAATAGAAAAAGAAAAGAGAGACTCAAATCATATATATATAGATGAACTTTATGAGATGTATATTTTTTTTGATGTATTTAACAAAGCACATATTCGGATGTTCACGAAAATGTTTCATGAATATTCACAAGATGGATGACTGAAATTTCTATTTTATTAAATTTGGATTTGAACATGAGTATTGAGACTACAATTACATAAATTTATGCATATGAATTGGATTATTAAAAAAAAAGAAATTGTTTTAAATTTAGAGAGACTAAAAACCGAAAACTCCATAGCATCTTTGATCATATAAAATGTTATTTATTGAAACTTTACTATTGTTCAAAAGTGGACTTAAATATTATGAATTTCATAATCTACAAAAAAAAACATACTAAATCATGGCTAAGATTGGAAATGTGAAACTATCAAATTTGGTAAATACTTTGCGAGCTATGTCAAGAATGTACGAAGCTGTTGACTTGATGATCTAAGAAACATATGCTACAAACACAAAACGAAATTAATAGGTATGGACATCACACTCGCAATATCGTTAGATTTTAGGTATACATATAACTATATAACATATTTAAACACGATTTTCCCGGAAGCATAAGGAATTGAAAATATGTTATTGTACTATGTTTTTTTAATTCAAACGAGAGGTGAAATAAAACACAGTTAGCTAAGAATATGTTAAGATCTACAGTTAAGACTTTCCCACAAAGGAATAAAGCTTGATGTGATTTGAAACCAATAGAATTAGTGCAATTAAGTAAACATTTTAAAAATATCATCTTACGCCTTTTATAATTCGAATTATGAGAGAGTAACCATCCTTCCTCGAAGGGTTCTTCATTGCAAGTTGACAAAAGCGAGAGGCCCACTCATTTGTTTTAAGCTATCTATTTTTTTATTTTACATTTTGTCTTGTGAGAGAATGATATATATTTGTGAGATTAAAATTAAATTAACGAATATTTTATATATAAGTAGAAAATTTGGATGGCATATCAAATAGAGATATAAAAAACAAATTAATAAAACCGCATAAAATGTATATGATCGTATTTGTGACACTTGAGAATTTTCAGAAATCTCCATATTTTATGATCTAAAAAAGGTGGAACTAGACTTTACGAAGCAATTACCATCTTATTATATATTTAATAACATAGCAAAAAAAAAATTACTATCATTGGTTGAACAGTTTGTAAGAAAATGAAATGGTTATTATGGATTCTAAAAACCATGTTTGTTTTAACAAAAAGAAAAATAAAAACCATGTTTGGTTAACAAAATGTAATTTGGCAATATATATATTTGCTTCGTTTAACCGGCGCTTCAAGTTGGGAAAAAAAAAAAAAAAAAAAAGAATTAAACACAAAAACGACAAAAACAAAAGACAAGTTGAGAGAATCACGAGAGAGACCAATCACAACATTGCTTGCTTCCGTAGATTGCGTGACATCATCCTTGACGGCTACTTCGTTTTTGTGTGGATAATCCCCACGTGATTTAATTCACGAACCTTCATAGCAATAACAAAAATCCATTACTTTCATATTTTCAACCTTTTTATAAATTACCCTCCCCACTATACACTAAAATATTAATATACAAGAATAGTATATTTGTCTTTGTCAATTCCAAAATTTTCCAGGTTCATGAACCTTTTTTTTTGTCTTAATCTATACTTCTATATATATATATAACAAACCTCTTTACTTCCATTCCCACCGGAAATTTCAATATCTCAACAGAGATAAAAAAAAAAAAAAACATTTTCAAGAATACCATTAACAAAAAAAAAACACATATTCTTGAAATGAATATCTCAATGACGGCGGAATCTGACTACGCTTTTCTTGAGTCGATACGGCGACACTTACTAGGAGAATCGGAGGCGCGACTCACTGAGACAATAGCGAGTTCGGCGGCGGAGCAATCTTGTAAACCGGTGTACGGACGAGCACCGAGCTTCAGCAAGTTGTATCCTTGTTTCACTGAGAGTTGGGGAGATTTGCCGTTGAAAGAAAACGATTCGGAGGATATGTTAGTCTACGGTATCCTCAACGACGCTTTTCACAGCGGATGGGAACCTTCTTCTTCGTCGGAGGACGATGATCGGAGCTCTTTTCCGATTGTAAAAACTGAGACTTTAGCGGTGCCGGCGAAGAAGAAGAATCCGGTGGTTTTTGCTCCGGCGGCGGCGAAGGGAAAGCACTACAGAGGGGTGAGACAGAGGCCGTGGGGGAAATATGCGGCGGAGATTAGGGATCCGGCGAAGAACGGAGCTAGGGTTTGGTTAGGGACGTTTGAGACGGCGGAGGATGCGGCGTTGGCTTACGACAGAGCAGCTTTCAGGATGCGTGGTTCCCGCGCTCTTTTGAATTTTCCGTTGAGGGTTAATTCCGGTGAACCCGACCCGGTTCGGATCAAATCAAAGAGATCATCTTCTTCATCGTCTTCTTCTTCTTCTTCCGAGAACGGAGCTCCTAAACGGAGGAAAACGGTGGCTTCTGTAAACGCTGCTGGTCGTGGAGCAGAGAAAGGATTGACGGTCAAGTGTGAGGTTGTTGAAGTGACACGTGGCGATCATTTATTGGTTTAATAGTTTGATTTTTCTATGTTGGATTTTTTTTTTTTTTGTTGGAAAACGCATAAAGTGGGAAAGGAAAATGTTTATAAGAATTTCATTTATTGACTATAAGTCTATAACCTTCCAATCATTTCAATTATTAGTGGTATCAAACTTTTTCTGTTAGGAAACTATTAAAAAATCCGATTATTAGTGCCGGTATATTTTTTTTCTGAAAAACAAAACTAACTATAATATGGTATGTTAATTTTTTTTTTTTAAATATAACATTTGTATTGTACGTAGTGTCAAAAGAGCAACGAGAGAAATATCAATTTTCTGAATTTTAGTAGTAATCTATTTTGGACAGATATTGTACACAAAAGTGTAACACAAGATATTTGACTTTCTGAAATAAATAAGTATTATGTTTGAGTAATGTTTAAGCAAAGAAACGTCACCAGTTTCAATTAGTTCGTTTGTCAATGAGTATTAGTATTTTCAAATATTTTGATTTTATCCTAATTTTAAACTCCATCTGTTGCGTATTGTTCATGTAATTTTTTTTAGATTTGTTATAGATGTATTATATAAAAATATAAAACCAAATTATTGGAGAATCTGATAGAAAGCTAACAGCCACAGTAGTTTTATTATTATTGAAAAAAGTGTAACCGAATGATAGATAATAAAATGCAGAAGTCTTTATTAACTTAGTTTAAATAAAAATTGGAATTGGGGAAGTTGGTTCGAACAAGAGCAATCTCAGCATTGGTTTTTGCTAAGAGATTTTTGGGTTTTTTTAATTTGAGATTGCAATAAAGAGATAATCCCAACGCAGCCATAAACTGGATCTTCGATTCTACATTTTGCCTCAAAGTAGAGAGAATCAGCTGCTTTTTGATCTTTCGTCTTGTGGAAGTTGCTGCTCAATACCATTCACAACCCACAAAATAAATAAAAACACATGAATTATCCATTACATAATCAAATATTATGTAATACAAAATGCTTTATGGTATCAATTTAATGAAAATATCGACTTAAATGTATCTATAACACTATTACATGTTTTCTTACGTGAGATCAATATCTGAACTCAACTAATACATTGACTTCAAATATCTCTATTCAATATCTATTAAAAGAGTTTTAGACGTAAACTTGAACTTCTCTTTTTCAACAAAGACTTTCAATATTCAACGATGTTAATTTTTAATATATATTTACATACCGTTGAATGTCATGGTAATCCATATTCACATTAGGTTGAATGTTTATATATATTAAATACAATCAAGGAAAAAAAAAGTAGGAAGATATATAGATAAATACCTGAAGAATCTTGGCGACATTGCTAGCTCCATAGATTTTGTGAATAAATTCGATTTTTTGGGGGATATTAGGAGGGAAATAATGTGAAAAAAAACACAATCTTGAGGACATCTTCTAAGATATTTGCAAGCTGCACATCTTTTTCCTTGATTCATTTCTTAGATTTGATTGGAAAAGTTTAGAAAGACAAAATGTTGTTGAAGATTTGTCCTAAATCCTGAAAAATATATAGAAATGATTTGCTATTTGTATTACTCTCAAGTCTTGTAGATTTGTGTCTCATTAGTTTCCTTCTGTAGAGTAAATATCGTCAATTTAAATCCAACGGCTCCTTTCTTATTTAGTCTCAAAATTTTAGGAAATTTTCATGAGGTAACAAATTAAGCTTAATTATTTTCCATGAATATCTAAAATTCTAAATTGTCTTGACAATATAGTTAGAGAGAATAAAAAGTGACCGTTTAAGATATTTATTGACACGAGGAATTAATGGTTGAAGAGGAGAAGATTGACTTTAAACATTACGTAATTATGGATTCATTGGTTCTTAAATTCCCTAGTTAATTTCTCTTGTTATAAATGAAGGAACACTAATTAAGGACTCGATCTGGATCCGAACCGATCTGAAAATTCGACTTGAAGAGATAAACGAACCAAGGAGAGATGGGCCGAGAAATTTCTTTTGACCAGTTCGGCCCATAGTGACAAATCTGTCTGAGAGTCGGCCCAAACCCATGAAAATTCACCGATTTAGAGAATCCAAAAAAAAAAAAATGGCGATCAATAAAGCAATTCGTTGAAAAATATGAAATCTTCCTATTTTTTTATTAGGTTTAGAGAAACCGACAATAATATTGTATAAATATACATATACTATTATTAGTTGAATCCATCGAATCATTAATACAATATACACAAATTCTTAACTTTTGTTTTCCGATTCTTTATCCTAACTTTTATATTTGTTTGATAGATTTTAAGATACCTAAAATATCCGAATTCATCAATTATATCTTATTTTATTTTTTATAAGTTGCGATATATGAAATACTTTGGCATATCAAATAATTACAATATTGGTAGTGAATGATGGTAACGAATAACGATGATCATGTTGCTGGGAAAGCAATGTTTAGGATTTTGTTTTATTATTTAAAATTATAAATTGTTGATTAAAGATATTATGGACAAAAAAGAAGTTGATTAAAGAGTCTTTGTGGGGTTTTAGTAAAACCGTTTTTGGCTACCATTGGGTAACTTTCGACATTTTCAAACACAACTTTATGCGTTTGCGTAAACATACAAAATGTTAAAATATTTGTGATTAGTCTACAAAACAAAAAAAAAACCAGTTTTAACCTTTATATGTTTCAAGTTTTTCAACTAACTTCGACTAACTTCCAGCCGAACCAAATACAATGCAGTTGACATCTTTGGAAGCATAAACAAATAATTCTCAGCATTTTCGTGGAAAAGGTATGGCATCTTGCTTTAGTGTATCTTATCTTGCCTTAAGATATTCTAATTCCATTTTTATTTCACTGATTTAGAAATGCATTCTCTAGACCATTATCATCAACTGTAAATTTTTCAGAAACAAGAAAAGAAGATTCAGAATGTTAAAAAACAGACTCCCTAGATATAAAAATCTGTGTGGGCTCATAAACTCAGAAACAAGACTTATGTGTTTTTTGCTTCGTAAGATCAGTATCAGGCTCTCTTAGAAATGGCTATCACATTGAAGTTTAGCGAACCCGGATTCTTCTCAATCATCTTCTTTATCACTTTCGTCGCGTCCTGCGAGTTTAATTTGACCCAAGATATACATTAAACATATGCAAGTGTTTACCAGTTTGTCTAATACAAAAAAAAAAACCACTGCGATTTTTTCAATGTTTTTGGTAAATCTAAGGTTAAAGAGTGAAGGGTTTATAGTACCTGTAACAGGGTAGCTGGAGAGGAAGCACCGTGTGAAATCGGTCCTGCCTTTCTTCCATCAAGTTCATAAAGCTCCCCTGCATTGTATGACAATGAAAGGAGAAGTGCCATAATTTAGAGTCAATTTGGAAGTGAGTTTGATTTCAGTATTCTCATTTTGGTGTTGATGTGAGAATTAGTTACCATCTACACATGCCAAACAGATGAAATGCGTGTCCACGTTGTCCGAAGCCTGAAGATGGGGGGAAAAGTAAAAAAACCAATGTAACATCTAAAAACGAACATGTAATAGCATATATGCATCCATCATCCATGGGAGGTGAGAAGCTTACCGTTGTTTCACCAGCTGTAACAGCTACAGAATGAGCATCTTCTATTTGACTGTCGTTCTCAAGAAACCTTGCACGCTATCATAATTTTCCAACAGAAACATTAATCGTGAAGCAAAACACACTTAGAGATGTTGTTAAGAAAGATCAAAAAGATAAGATGATAGAGAAACCTTCATAGGAGTCATATTGGCAGTGGATTTGAAGAATTTATCCAAGAAGGATCCCTCAGCTGAAAAAAACGCAAGGAGAAAGTGATAATCGTTAAGGATTTATATATATATCCTTAGATCTAAGTAGAAGGTTTGAGTAACTTACAAAGCTTGATTTCTGAGGTTATATTCCCAATAGCATGAAGAAGACCAATGGTTCCACAAGCATTACCAACAGTTTGTTTCATGAAGTAAACTTTATCACTATGCACCTATATCATCAATTCATCAACACATAACCAGAATGAAACCTATATCATTACAGAACAACTCAGAGATGTTGATCAGAAGAAAGTGTAACCTTTTCCTTGATTTCCTTGTCTTGCTCGATTCTCTCTTCTTCACTCTATAAAGCAAAATCATGGGTTTTTTGTCAATCAATAAAAGCAGAAATTTTTCAGAGTCATAGATGGATTTCAATTGATACTTAGAAAGAAGAGACCTTTTTGGTGATTGGGTAAAGGAAGAGAACAGCGAGAACAGGCTTTGGAACCATCTCGAGAAGTTCGTCGTCTAAACCAAACACATCATTACACTCAGCTTCATCTGGAGCAAGACCAAGTCCCCAAAGAAACTGTACATACCCAACAATATACAAAAACTCACTGACATGACCTAGAATTTTCCAGATTTCCAACTGATCGGAGACGATAATCGACGAATCGTTTGAGGGAACCAAAAATACCTGATTCATGACATCTGGGTTAGCTTCAAGTGGGAGCCATCTCTTAGCTGAACAAGCCTCGTCTACGGTCGCCATCTTCGGATCTTTCTCGTCTCTTTCTGTTTCCTCGTCGATCGATTTTGGAGAAAGAAATCAAATCTACAAGAAACTCTTCGGCTCCAAGACACGAATCTCTCTTCTTCTTTTTTTCCCGAGAATCAAGCTCATTAGGCTTAATGGGCTCATTACAAAGCGGTGCTGGCCCAATAACAATCTCAATATTAAAAAGGCCCAGCCCAATAAGAAAAATCCTTCCATCAGCCCAGTTGTATGTTATAAATTTTTTAAAGATTAGGTTTTTAGCTCTCTACGGCATCGGCTAGGGTTTGGTACTTGTTTACTCAATCGCAGCTTCTTCCATCTCTCTCTCACTCACTTTTGCTGGGCGTCTAAACAACGCTGTCCGAATCATATCTTCGATTCTGATTCTTAATTCCTCTCTTCTTCATGGGTTCGTATAGCCAATAAGGTTTCCCAATCCTGAGAAAAAAACCCATAAAAATAATCTTTGGACTAGTTGGTCTTTCGATTCTATCGGACCGGAAAAAATGGCGACTTTGAACCCTTTCGATCTCTTGGATGATGACGCAGAGGATCCAAGCCAGCTCGTTGCGGCTAAGCCTTTGAAGGTTGAGAAAGCGGCTCCTGCTAAGTTGCCCACCAAGCCGCTTCCTCCTTCTCAAGCTGGTCAGCTTTTTCTCTTTTATTCTATTGCTCTTAAGTGTTTTTATTTATTTATAAAGATTCTAGTTTTGGTTGATTGAGACTTGGTTGTTTTTTCATGTGTTTTGATTGAGTTAATAAAGTCAAACTTGTTGATTGGTGAAGACAAGATAATCTTGTTTTGTTGAAGTTTTAGTTTTTGCGGTTGACTCGTTTCTCTTTGAATGATTGATTCTTATTGTGCTTTTGTTTTTGGAAGCTAATAAAAGAAAGCATTTCCAAGTTTCTATTTCTATATGTATTTCGAACTTTACTTTATGTGAGAGTCACCACTGCTGGAACTTGATTGAAATGTAGATACTTGCATCTTTGCCTATAAGTTTATTTGATGATATGTTGCATTTTCTTTAATTTGAATAGTGAGGGAGGCCAAGAACGCACCTGCTGGAGGTCGTGGTGGTGGAGGACGCAGTGGTGGTTTCAGTCGTGGAAGAGGTGGTGGATTCAACAGGGATTCCAGGAACAATGATGGTCCTCGTAATGAAAACGGATTTGGCGGAGGCTACAGACCCTCTGAAGAAAGAGATGGAGCAAGACGCGGTGGGCCTGTTGGTGGATACCGTGGTGGTGGTGGTGGTCGCCGTGGAGGCTTCAGCAATGGAGAGTCAGGTGACTTTGAACGCCCACGGAGAAACTTTGAACGCCACAGTGGGACAGGTCACGGGTAAGCAGCAAGCATCTTAATTTCTACTCTTGTGCTGCATAATCTATATGCGGTTTGAGATTGTGAAACTTTCTGTTGTGTAGAAATGAGTCTAAACGTGATGGAGCTGGCCGTGGCAACTGGGGAACCACTGAGGATGACATTCCACCGTAAGCATCCGGGCCTTCTAAAAATAAGATTTTCTTGGTAGATTATGTGTTTTATGTTTGGTTGGTGTATGTTGTTTGAATTAAAAAAATCTTCTTCTTTCAATCACTAGCGTGACCGTAGAATCCACAGCAGTGGTTGAGAAGACCGTGGCTGTTGACAAGCAAGGCGGTGAAGATGAAGCAACTGATGCAAATAAAGAGACCCCTGCAGAAGAGCAAGCAGAGAAAGAGCCCAAGAACAACGTACTATCATCATCTGCAACTTTATATGATTAACACCTTAAGAACAATTGTTTGTTATCTAACGGTAATTTGTTGTATGTAGGAGATGACTCTGGAAGAATATGAGAAGGTTTTGGAGGAGAAGAAGAAAGCTCTGCAGGCAACCAAGGTTGAGGAGAGGAAGGTCGACACAAAAGCATTCGAGTCCATGCAACAGCTCTCAAGCAAAAAGAGCAACAACGATGATGTCTTCATCAAACTGGTGAGAATCTGGATTCTTCAGTATTCCGGTAATCTACGTCTCTTCGTTTATAATCGAGCGTGCGCTTATTGAACCTTGCAATGGTGTTATCAGGGAACAGAGAAGGACAAGCGCACCGTTGAGAGAGAAGAGAAGGCCAAGAAGGTCAGTAGTTTACTAATGTTTCTCCCCATTTAATCAATTACCAAGGATTAAGCATTTCATTCAAATGCTTTCTCGTTTCTGTTGTAGTCATTGAACATAAACGAGTTTCTAAAACCCGCGAATGGAGAGAGCTACAACCTGAGAGGTGGATACCGTGGTGGAAGAGGAGGACGTGGGGGACGTGGACCAAGAGGAGGAGCTGCCCCAGAAGGAGGAGCTGCCCCGGGAGGAGGAAACCAGAGGTATGGAGGAGGAAGAGGAGGAGGAGGAGGAAGAGGAGGAGGAGGAGGAGGAGGAAACCAGAGTTATGGAGGAGCAGCTGCACCGGCCATTGAGGACACCGCACAATTCCCTACTTTGGGTAAGTAAGGCTTCTCTGGTTTGGTCCTTCAGCCTCCGTCTGGACTCTTTTGTCTCTGTAATCTCTCTCACTCGGTTTGGATTTTGTTCTTCTGATTTTATTGTTATACTCTTCACTTGAGAGAGCTGAAGGCTTCTTTTTTTTCCACGAACCCAAGTTTGGGAATTTTTTTTTTAAATGAGGCAAAAAACAACCATTCTCAAAGTTTGGTGTAATTCTTTTAGGTTCTTACTTGAATTTAGGCTTATTTATGTTCTACAACTCTTTGATATGCATGAAGAACTTTACTAAGGGAGCTTATTGTTCCAAGTAACATTACAAAGAATTTAGAAGCTTTTGGACATAAAGTGAAGAATTGAAAAACCAAATACAGAAGATGAAGAAGAGCAAACGATGTTTAGATGTCTTACATGCAAACGAATTATATATATGGTTAAGTGTTACCAAAGCAAATCAAGAAGAGCAGCAGCCTGATTGCTGGTTTACGGGTTGTCCTCGGATCTGGACTGTTGGTGGCTTGGATCCTCCCGCAGGTTGGCTTGCCATTCTGCAAGACAGAACCGGAGTTAAAGCCGGTTTATCAGTTTAACTAATTTACGAGCTTGACAATGATAATGAATTAATGATGAAGGTGTGTTTTACCTTGTCTTGATTGCAGCAGTCATGGCCATGAAAGCTTCTTCGACATTGGTAGCATTCTTGGCACTTGTTTCCAAGAATGGGATCCCAAGTTCATCCGCGAAAGCCTGTGTTGGTAGAACCAATTATTACAGTAAATCCTTAGGACCAGAGTGTCAAAGAACCTCAAATGTTTTCACTTCTTGAGCATGTTCTCATATTACCTTGGCTGTCTCAGTGGATACAACCTTCTGTGATGTGAGATCACACTTGTTCCCGACCAATAACTTGTTCACATTCTCACTGGCATAGCGGTCGATTTCATTTAGCCATTGCTTGACATTGTTGAAGCTCTCTTGATCTGTTACATCATAAGTCACCTGCCAATGGTCAAAAGCCACAGTTCACAACCCCAACAATATGACATTTGACTTGGTGTAGAGAGAAACAACTTTAGCGTGACAATTGACATACAATTATTCCGTGAGCTCCTCGGTAGTAGCTGCTAGTGATCGTTCTGAAACGTTCTTGGCCTGCTGTATCCCACTGCATACATGGTCATGGTCATAGTAATAAGGAGAGTGATCATATGAGCATACAAATTTCAAGTGACTGATGCTAACACGGATCAAGAGAACTTACGATCTGGAGTTTGATGGTCTTTCCATCTTGTTCGACCGTGCGAATTTTCTGCACCACATGATTTAAGAATATTAATACTTTTATTAGTCATGCATGACGAACAGACCAAGTGATATGTGGTGGAGGCTTACAAAGTCAACACCAATGGTGCTAATATAGCTATCCAGGTAGGAATCATCCTGCACACACAAAAATTGATATACTTCTTAAGAAGAGAAACTATGTTACTTTAATAAAGTAGCAAGTTCAACATCACCAAGGTGCAAACTGAGCGGAGACTTGGTTATAAACTAGGTAATTGCATAGTGATATGTATATGATTGCAATGGTTTATCAGAGTCCAGAGTATGTGATCCTTAAGGGCCCAGAAAAAGCTGTGTTCAATGTTTTAGGAAAGTCTAGTTACCATAAATGAAAAATCCAGTCAAGCCTTAGCAGAGGAAAAGAAAAGAGAGTGGTGCAATTACTTACAGCAAACCTTAGAAGCAAGCATGATTTTCCCACACCAGAATCACCGATAAGCAAAAGCTTGAACAAATAGTCACTGCAAACAAAAAAAGTGTAAAAGATGATCAATTTTATGTTTTTTCCAATCTCCACCCAGAAGCTCATAGATTTCTCTAAATGGCAGAGAGACTCAGAAATCCCCAAATCTGAAACGCAATCTCAAGCCCCATAATCCATATATCGACTATGGATGGTTTCACAACATAGAATTTCAAAACTACGAGAATCGCCTTATACTCAAGAGAAACAACAGATCTGAACCAAAAAAAAAAAAAAAAAAATCCTAGATCTCTTCTAAACACGATCCACGAAACAAGAGTCCAAATCGAAGAAATCAAATAACAACATCAATGAAAACTGGGAAAGATTTCTTAACAAAATGATTCCAAAGCAAATTCAAAGACGCTAATCGATCTGAAGGAGATATGAGAAAGAGAAAGGATCTTACTATTCGGGATTCATGGTTGATATCGGAGCTGGATCGATCTACCGGAAAAGAAAACAAACTAAGACGGAGATTCCGACGATAAACAAGAAATCCGATCGAGATATTTCGTCGGTGAGGAGGGAGAGAGACTGTGAGAGACGTAAAAACGATCGCTTTGTGTCGACGACGTGAGAAAGGCCCACACGATTGTTTAAATGCGCCTTCTGGTTGAAATTGCTGACGTGTCAACAACCCAGAAGATTCGTGGAGGAGAAAGTTTCCCATTTTTTCTTTTTTAACTTTTTCGATTCGATACGATCAATCAAAAACTCAATTATTAAAGAAAGACACATTAATTCGAATCTAATTTTGCTTTTGTTGTGTTACTGTTACCCCGACAAATTAATCTCTCATTATAACTATGGGCCTTAGACGCTATATGGGCCTAAATTAATAAAGCTTATTACCAAGGCCCATTATACCTTTTCTTATCGACCATGGGGAAAAATGGCTTACCCTGAAACGCTGAATCATCTTCTCTGTCTCTCTCTTTCTCACAACATTTTGGGTAATGGAAATCAGGCGGGAAATCAAATCGATGGAAGATTCTTAGCTTCTGGAGCGCGAGAGAGAAAGAGATGGAGGAAAGTGGAAAAGGAGTGGGAAGCATCAGCAGCAATGGTGTGGTGATGAACAAGGAAAGATTAGGGTTTTCTACTGGAGGAATGAAAATTGAGAATCCTTTTGCTTTCAAAGCTCTTCAAGTCTTCACCGGATTTGGGGTCGGTTGTGGAGTTGGTATCGGCAGTGGTGCACCTCTAAATCTCGGTATTACTCTCTTTCCTAGGTCAAATAGTTTGGAATCAATCAGCTCGAGATAACCAGATTGATTTGTATCTTAGTGTGTTGTTGCCACTGATGATTATGGTCTGTTTGTTATCAATCAACTTATGATCCGACATATATTTCTTGATCTATCGTTTTCGGATTAGGATACAAGACTCATTGCATTTCATCACTAATTGGTTTGGTTGTTTATCATTTAATGTTTCACACAGCATCAATGATTGTGAGTGCACTGGTCTGTGTTGTTTATTTACATATCAGGTAGCATTCCAATGGTTGGGGAAGTTATGAGTGCAGCTAGAGGAGCAACCAATGTATTTTCAGGGGTCACCCACCACGTTAACGACGCTGTACAGTAGAAAAACTTGACCTTTTTCTGGTTTCTCCAGCTACTCTGCTCTTGTTTCCTTCTTCTCATATTCTGGTTGTGTGTTTGTACTGGGGACATCTTTAGTTGAGGAAGCTGGGAGCTAAGAACATAAAAGCAGGCGTTGGCTGTGGAGTTGGCTTCGGTCATGGATTTGGAGTTGGTATGTTTCCGTTCTCCAAAGTAAACTTGTCGTTCTTCATTTTGCTCCAAAGCATTCTGGATTAAGATCCGTTAGCGCTACAGAAACTTCTTCAATATTTGATAACTTTTGAGTTGTTGGTCCCTTGAATTACTTGTTTGAACTATCTCTTTCTTAATGTCATTTACCAACTTTTATTATTGACAGGCATCGCGGTGAAACCAAGTGCAATACACAAACTTCAAGCATCTATTATGGTAAGCACCAGTCTTTGATCAAGTGTCCTTATTAATAATCAGTTTGTTCATTCACATGAATCCATGAGTATGAACTTCCCAAGGGAACTGCATCCGACTTGATGACAAAACTCGGAAGAACGAGTGAGACCACCTCGAGCCAAAACGAGATAGAAGACCAGGCGTCTCAACCTCTGACCCAACACAAGAAACATGTGGACACAAAAGCATCATCTTACAAGAACAGTGGTTCCTCTATTGACTCGAGAACGTTCGGTACTCGAACTGAGAAAGTGATCAATAGTTTTCTCGAGAATCCGATTCTAAAACAACAGGACACAACTGCAGAAGAACGACAGGTAAACGATTCTTGTCACAAAACGTTTCTCCCTCTCTGTTTTGATCTCAGAAAGCCATCGTTAAATCTTCCTTTTGTTCCATTGCATTGATGATAGGCCACACAATTGGAATCAGAGAGCTTAATGCTTCAGATGGTAATGACTCTTTTTCTTTTCCTGTTACATATTATCCGTCAATGGCTTATATATTTCAACCGAATTGATTGTTTAGGTGTTGAGACATCAGAAACTCATTGATGAAATAATGGAAGAAAACGAAAAGCTTCGAAGGATAATCATAGAGGATCTCAAAGTTTCACCCGACAAACTCAAATCAGTTTCCTCTTACAAGTTCGAAACACCATGCAAAAATTGCTTCGAGTGTCGTAGAAAACAGAGAAGAAATAGATGAAGAAAGCTGTAAAGCCAATTCCTTCAATTGTTTTGAGATAAAAAAAAAAGATTTCACAATATCAGACATAACACAGAATACAATGTAACTGTAAGTTCTCTGCAAACTCTTACTTATATAAACAGAACAAAACTCTTGCGCAAACAATGGTTTCTGTTCACACTGACTCTCTCGCTGCTCTCTTCTACCATCATCTTCTGTCGCTTAATAGCGGTTCAGACGCAGAAACTGCAAAACAAACGAAGAGAAACTCGAATCAACGTTCCTACAATTGTGTTCACTCTTGATTAGTAAAACAAAACTCATAAGACATTTGGTAATTACCTTCATCAACATATCCAAGTTTCTCTCTCATTTCAGCAATAACAAGCCGGGTCAAAAGCAACCCAGCGCAAAGCGCTCCAACGACCAACATATAGAACACAGCTTGCCAACCCAAAGTCGAAAGAAACCCTGTCAATAGCGGACCCAAAGCCGCACCAGCAGATCCAGTCCCATCGATAATCGCAGTCACAGTCGCAAGCGCCCTCGAATCGCCTTGTAGAGACTTGTGCGTTCCAAGATCTGCTGAGACTGCGGTTGTGATGAGTGCATAAGGCCCGTTGACAAACAAACCAGCAACCATCATAAGAAGAATGTTGACTGTCTGAGAGACACCTCCATAGAAATAGTACACAAGCATTGCTGGAATCGCAGCGTACATGAATGTTGCCGCAGTCGTAGCTCTTGCTTTGAATTTGTCTGAAATGTAACCAGCAAGAATCCCTCCTACAATGCCTCCAACATCAAATAGCGTGGAGAGGTTTCCTGCTGTTTTCACAGACATATACTCTCCACCAATAGCTGCAAATAAAAGCAAGTAAGAACATTTTCTTGAAAAGGTTTGTTTTTCTCTTGGAAATTGACTAACAAAACTTACTTGTTTGGCTCAGATAAAACGGTAACCAGTACAAGAACGTGTACGCGACCAGCTTCGAGAAGAAGAGACACAGCGCAAACGGTATAACACCAGGAATCATACAAGCTTGCAAAAGCCCAACACTTCTTTTATTCTCATACCCTGACCCTGACCCTGACCCTGAACCCCCTTCGCCTTCAACATCTGCCTCTAAACCTTCTTCTTCTTCTTCTTCTTCTTCTTCTTCTTCAATGTTTCGGTTCCTCTTAATGAACTTACCGGAATTAGAATTGATATCTGGAAACCCAACATCCTCAGGATAAGCAGCCAAGAACAAGTAAACAAGAACTCCTCCTAAAGACATGACAAAACCAGGAGCTATAAACGACCATCCCCAACCATACTCAAGAACACCAGCAGCAATCAACGAACCACAAATGTTCCCAACCGAAGTATGAGCATTCCAAATACCCATTATAAGCCCTCTCTTCCTTTTCCCAAACCAATTCCCGACAACAGCCACAACCGATGGCCATCCTGTCGCCTGAAACAACCCAGCCGCCATTTGCATAACCAGGAAAAACCAAAACGCATGTATGTTCCAGAAATAACCCATCCCAAATAACCCAACAAAAAACCCACTCCCAATCATTCCCCAAGTCAGAAACAATCTCAGATCCAAACTATCACCCAAATGACCAGCCACATACATTCCTAATGAGTAACAAGCAAGAAACGCCACATCTATCTCTCCCAACCTCGACGTACCATCTTTCCCATTAAACGGTTCCCATCCTTTAGACTTACGATGATGCAACAAAACATCGGTTTCTTCCTTCACGAACACGTTACCCAAAGGCCAAGGATAGTACTTGTTGTCGTGTTCTTGAGGTGGCTTAGTCGAGTCTGGGTGTAAAACGCTTTTCACTATGCTGCTTGGTTTTCGAGAGGCGTGATAACAAGCGTAAGCGATGAAAGTAATCAACAAAATTGCGTAACGAAACGTCTTTGGGCTCCAATTCCTTCCTCTGATTCTCCTCAAAAGCAAAATCCCAGGCGGTGTCTTCCTCTTCGCACCCATCGCCATCTTCGCGTAACAACAAAGAAATAATAATAATTTTCGAGTCGGGATGATCAAAAACAAATAAAAATCAACACTTTACGGATCAAATTGAAATACCCAAATCCATGTTTTTCCTGTTTCTCGATTTGGGAAAAATCAGACTCACGAATTAATTTGATTGAGAGAGAGAGAAGATTAGAGGAGAGAGAGAACCAGAGGGAGAGAGAGGTTGGCGGGAGAGAGAGAAGACGACGTAATGTGTGATGATGTGACACGTGTCCGCTTCGTTACGGTGGAGCCAAGAGGCAGAACACATGCTGTCACGCCACGTTAACCTTTTTGAGTCGCATGAAGCGACGGCGCGTGACCCACACGACCGACGTCATCATTAAAATAAACTGTGGGCCAAAATTATAGGTTAATGTAAGCATCATCATTAGCTTTGGGTCAATTCCATCAATCTAGCAGCCTCTTGATTAAATAATAATTTAATAAGCCTTAAACAAAGTATTAAAAGGCCCATTAAGTTTAGTAAGTGGCCCATAAATTTGAATAAGGTATTCACACGTGCCACACGGCTCACACGCGTGCGGAAATTGGAAGCGAAGCAGATAAGGCTTCTCTTCCTTATTAGCTTCCCTCCTTTTTCTCCGAGGAGTGTGTAACCATGGCGACGAGCTCTCATCTTCTTCCTCAGGTGTTTTTCTCTCTATCTACCAAGTTTTGATATCTGTGTTTCACTTATTGATTATTTGTGGATTACTTGTTGTTATGGAGTCAGGCATTGCATATGATACCGAGAAACCCTACGCAATCATCGAAGAATTTAGGGGTTTCTTCGGTTCTATCATGCGCACCTTCGACGAATACTCGTCTATCGGTTTCTAGGGTTTCTCTGAATCAACCCGGCTCGAAATTTGGTTTCTCACTCGATACGAAGGTGAGACGGGAGTTTATCGTTAGAGCAGACGATAACAACACTGAAGCTGAATCTGTGGAATCTGTTGATACAGAAGAAGATGTGGTCGAATCAGGTGAAACCAAACCTCCAAGAAAACCGAGGATCAAGCTCGGAGACATAATGGGGGTAAGGGAAAAGAGGGACTTGCTTTGTTGATCACTAGTTATCTTACATGCATTGGGGATGATTCCATAATAACTTTTGTTTGTGTAGATACTGAACCAGAGAGCAATTGAGGTTTCAGAGAAAGTGAGACCTGTTCCAGAAATCAGGACAGGAGATATTGTAGAAATCAAATTGGTAAGTAATTGATATTTTGGAAGCCTCTATATGTTAGCATCGAATCGAAGTTTTGATGTTTCACTTGCAGGAAGTTCCTGAGAACAGACGTAGGTTATCTATCTACAAAGGCATAGTGATGTCGAGACAAAACGCAGGCATACACACTACCATTCGTATTCGTAGAATTATTGCGGGTATTGGTGTTGAAATCGTGTTTCCCATGTGAGTATATTACTCTTTTCCTTCTCCAATGCCCATTCCAAATACCCATTATAAATAGCTAAAGAGTTAAATTTTCTATTTCTTACATAAGTGTCCGTTAATCATAGTTAGATTCTTTGCATATGTTTAGCTTTACGCAATCCTTAGTTGCTGTTATACCGTCTTAGGTATGGCAGCCTAAATCATTAGGGCAGCTATCATGTCTGCTCATGTTTCCCATCTTACATTATGTATAACTTACGAGTCATGAGGAACTTCATGTAATGTTTTCATACAATGTGGGATTTAAGAAAGGTGTTTGATATGTTTTGATTCACCTAACCGTTTGATTTGACAGATACTCTCCCAACATCAAAGAGATAAAAGTGGTGAGTCACAGAAAAGTGAGAAGAGCAAGGCTTTACTATCTGAGGGACAAGCTTCCCCGTCTGTCCACTTTCAAGTAAACACCATCCACTGTGCCTTGTTCGACCTCCAAAGGTAGTAGTAATCTTTCGCTTTGTGCTCTGTTCTTGTAAGAATTGTTTTTTTATCTTTCTTTCTTAAGCCTGTAAGTCATGGCCTGCACATTCTTCTGAGAAAGTAAATCAAGATTAGTCGAGCTTCCAGTTAATGAATGTAGACCTGGTCCTTGTTTGATAATGATGAATGATATGTATGGTGGTGGGTCTTCAGGAACAAAAATAGAAAGACCTGTTCTGTTTTATTCCTTTGGGACTTGGTCTTAACGAAGTACATGAAGTCTAACACATGATTACTATATGTAAGAAAGTGGAAACAAGTAACAGTTGAAGTGATTATTTTGCTGAAACAAAATGAAACAAGTAACTAGCTGAAATCAGAGAGCATTCAAGAACATAACAAACTCGGTAACTTGTGATCTTGAAAATCACCAAATATCATCTGTGATTAGAAAAATGATAGCTTAGGTCCCAAATAAGCTTGTAATCTTAGAAACACACAAGCTTGAACACGAGATTTCTTTTAACTAGTAAATCTGGCAAGTGATCCTTCTTCCATGACATCCCCTTCTTATGTCCACCTCATCATCAACTCCTTCCATGACATCAATATCCCTCCAAAAGCGTGAGTAAATACTTCCCATGCTGCCTCCTCTTGTGGCAATACCAACGATTCGCCAGGGTTACTCTGGCCAAATACTTTGTGACGGAGGTCGGGGTCGGGGATAACTTCTGATACAACATGTGTGCTCTTATCAAAAGAAAAAAAAAGATATTCTTATCTACATCGGGCTGAGCGTGTATGGGAACCAGGTGGGCTACCAGCTAAAGCAGCTCAATGGGACTGCCCAAAGAAATACTACAATCATAATGACATGCTGGAGCTAACACCAAAGTTACATGGGATGAGTTTACAAATAAATCTAATTAAAGGGGTTCAAGAGTTGTCTAATTCACAAGAGTTTGGCCTCGAAGAAAATGGAGATACGGCTCAGATTACAACATGAAGAAGTATGTGATCACGATGTGTCAATGGACACAAAAAGAGCCGAGTTTCACAGTAAATATTACGGCTGGGCATATTTACCGAACCGGATTGGCCGAACCGAACCGAAGTTTGGTCAATTCGGTTTAGACTCGGTTTGTTGATGAAAACCGATCGACAGCATTTGATAATTACTTCGGTTTTCGGTGGGATTCGGTTCGGAACTCGTTAACCGAAAACCCAAGATTTCTTCCCTTTCTTCTCTCGTTTTCATCATTTGATTTAAAGTTAACGACGTCACCGTCATCGTTTGGCCATCACTTTCGCCGTCTGAACAATTTACAGAGTCTCGAACAAACCGACGTCGCCGTCATCGTTTGGCCATCATCTTCGCCATCTATCCTGTCGCGATATCGAGTCATCGTCGTTTCCACTTTTCACATAGCCGCCGCCGTCGCGTAAACCTAATCGAAAGTTTCTGAAATTTTGCATTTTTTTGTGTTTCAGTTGGGTTCTTATTCATTTTGAATTGCCCCAATAGTAAAATATGCCCATTAAATTCAAAACTCGATTTAGCAAACCAAATTAACCGATTTAACAAACAAATTCGATTCATTCGGTGATGATTTTTAAAGTCCAAACCGAACCGAGTTTTACTCGAACCGAACTATCTAATTGGTTCAATTCGGAAATGTTTTTTCCAAACCGAACATATCGAAATACCGAAGTTCCGAACCGTATCTTCCGATTGCCCAGGCCTAGTAAATATAGTCATCAAAGAGTCCTAAGGATGCATTTGGTTTTGAAGTCCTGGTTCATGAAACTTTTGATCAATATAGGAAACTTCTAACTATTAGTTCCTTTACAAGAGTTCTGTAATTATTTTAAAGAGTGGAAGTGGTAGTTATCAACAACTGTCATTTCATATCAAGTTATCTGTTGGGATTATTGGTCTACTCAATTTGCTCCTTGTACATGGAGTGAGTAGCATAAGCAAAGAACGCCACCAAGGGAAATTGGTTCGAGACAATTCGGTTACAGAATACTATATTTTCGTGTATTTGGGTTTCTTTGAAATTAAAGATCAAACGTTACGTGGATTTCATATAAATCCATGATGAATATGCTCAAAATATTATGGAATTGAAAGATGTCACACAAAACTCCGGATTCATTCCAAGCAATTATGATTTTTGTCCGAACATGATTTCCTATAATACTACTTTATAAATTAAACAAAAGCTAGTGATACATGTAAACAAAAGATGTAGAAGATCTACATTCTGTCAAAACTTCCAAACAGATGCAAAAAAGCATTTCTCAACGAAATTTACTTTGCCTATATGTCCATCTCCGGCAACGACATGTGGCTTTACATGTGAGATCAACCATCAAATAAAAGAAAATTTTACAAGAAAAAGTCAAAATATCTATTTACTGCATTCAAATATATAATGATTTAAAATAATAGAAAATCAAATTTATAATCAAAAATTGGATTACACCTAGTAAGATTTTAAAGGTATTGATCTAGGCTCAATCCTAACAAATATAAACTATGAAATAGATAGAAAGCGTCCACTCAAATGTTTTCAAGATCAAAAAAATGTTCTATTGAGCTAACTTTCTCAGACATATTCAATTGTAATATTATATTATAAAACTTATAAGTTCTATCCATACCTCAGATTCGTCATTTCAAATTTTTTGAACTGTATTATAAAAGTAATTAACATATTCAAGACAAAAAAAAAAAGGAAACAAAGTTTAAGAAAAATAAATAAATGACTGTTTATAATAAAAGAAATCTGATGTGTGATTTAAAGTGAGAACATCAATAAGTATTTTTTCCAATTAATTAAAAGATCTTACCAAAAAAAAATGAGTGGTTTGCATCGACCACCCTAGCTGAAAACATTCATTTTTTCTACAAATTTAAAAATAAAAAGATTTTTGGTTATGAGACCTTTGAAATGGCTATTTACAAGATATATATAAGGCATATGCACTCTACTGAACCAAAAAAAATCATTATGGTCGTCATAGTTTTTTGCATCGGAATGCTTTCCTCATCTACCTCTTTTTGCTTCATGTAGTGGACAAATTTAAGTTAAAAACAAAAACAGAAAGAACGAAACAACCTAGAGAAGACAAGATCAGCAACCTTTACAATTGTGTTGTATATTGGAGTCACTACATTACACATGAAGGCTTCATCACCATATGCCGGTTTTTTAAGCTCTTTATCAGGCTTCGACTCCAAAATCTCAAAAGCCATCTAAGCAGATTCAGAAAATTAAAATAAAATTCAATCCATACTTCCCACAAGAAGTGAAGAATTGAGAAATCCAATATAGCCATTATACAACATATTAATCTCGTCTTTTGCATTTCCTTAAGTCTCTAACACCTTACTATTCAGAGAATTTAACACACAAAAAGAATGTCTAATTTTGAGTTTTTTATGATGAGTTTAAAATCTGATTGTATTTGTCTAATGGCTGGATTAAAAAAAGATAGGAAGAAGAAAAAAAAACTAGGAAAAAATTTGAACCAAACTTTTACATAATCATATAGCAGAGGCATTCGGGCATGAGCCTGAGGTTTGAAGTTTCTCCATATATTAAAAAATAGAACTCCAAGTATAACACCTTCTGCTCTCGGTCTTTCTCTTCTTCGATATGAAACGACATAGGTGGCAACAAAAAAGAGTTCTTCCATGCTATGTAGTTATGTAAGACCTTCTTCGTCACTACATCCAACGTCTACAAATCAACATCCATAAACGAGTCTACTTTTCCATTCACATGGCGATAGAGAAATAACAAGTTCATGTGGTTTCTTTGATTTTCGACATTAATTTTCTGCTATATATATCACAACTAATCAGCACATGCGATAGCCTACATATATAATATATTACTCGAAAACTAAAGATACCTTTAACATGTATAATATTACTTGAAAACCAAAAATATCTTTAAACTGGTCTAGGATGTCTGAGTGAGCTGATGTCGACATCGAGCTTCTTGAGCTCGGAATCCATGGCGGAAACAGAACACAAGCGTTTTATGTCCATGACTGGTATCTCGGAAATGAGACTAGAATCATCAAAAATCTAAGCTTTGTCTTGCTCGGAGGAACAGTAGTGAAGCTCTTCTCTTTCACCATCTCTAGAACACGAGGTACTATGAGAGTGCTCCACTGTTTTTCTCCTTCTGTCCGATTGCGGTGTTAGCATGGTTCTCATGCGTATCAACTTTATCACTGCGATCTTTACCCTTATCTTTGATGTCGATTTTATAAAGGAGTCGAGGAAAATGATTTAGAGCTTGTTAGAATAATTGCCCCCACGAATCTCTTTGGGAGATTTTTGAGCAAATCTATAACTTTGGGAATTTTGGTAAAGCACTTACATTTAAATTCGAACAAAAGAGCTGGTTGTTAACTTTAACTCGAAAATGAAAAGTTAAAAAAAACTACCAAAGCCTAGCTTACTCTTTTTTAAAAAAAAAATCTAGAGAACCATATATTGAGAGCTTAAAGCCAATGTTTAATTACAAGAGATCAAGACACATTTACAATCAAAAGGGATCTCTTCCTATACCAAAAAGGAGGATATCTCCCAACTTTCACTCAAGAGGTCAAATATGACCATCTCAATCCTCCAACATCCCAAAAAATTCTTTCAGAAGCCAGAAGCAGAGGATCACAAACTCTCTATGACAAAGAATTCTTCTAACCAAGGACGAAACCCAATAGCTACATAAGATTGCAGCCTCTTCTCCATTGTTACACTTTGGGCAAGTGACAATGTTCCTCTGTTTGCTTCTTTGTGTTCCAAAACCACCTTCCAACAAAGTTTCGTAGTGCCTTTGCAATCTCAGTTGCCTGGAAGCTAAAATTAGGCCACGCTTTTGGTCTCTGAGCTGCTCCAACCAGTTCCGAGAATTCAGAGGCAAAAATCACATGATAAACCTTATGAAAACCCATATTTTTCACTGCCCAAAGGAATGTCAGAAGCTTAGCATCATCAAAGCTTGACATATGATTTAGGGTATAGGGTTTATGGTTTAGAATATATGGTTTATGGTTTATGGTTTAAGGTATATGGTATATGGTATATGATATAGGGTATAGGATATAGGGTATAGGATATAGGGTTTAAGGTTTAGAGGAATCCAGAGAGAAAGAAGAAAGAAGGCTAAGGGTTTGCAAAAGGGAATTTTGTCGAAAGGGGATCTAAATTCAACCAATTTTTTTTTAAAAAATTTAAAGGCCTAGGGAGGTAATTAAATTTATTTTCGCGGTTAACCCTACGATGACGGTTTACAATGAATATGTGCTATTACAGATGGGGGTAGAACCAAAAATACAAGTGTGAGACTAATAATTTTTGCCACTCAACATATCATATAGCGTTTGTCATTAAACAAACGCTATAAAAAAAATTGGCATGAGTCAACTATAACAAAAACAAAAACGCTATCTTACCGTGCTAAGAATACTCATTTATCTTGTAGTGTTGCAAAATGGTAGTTTTCTCATAGTGATTGGCTTCAGCGATGATTATGCTATTAGGATACACTAGCAAACTACTCAAATGTAATTCAATTAGTGAATTATAGTGGTAGGAAGGGTTTAAGGTCGATTTGGTGAACCAAACTACTCAGATGTAAAACATAAACTTCCTAGTTGGTGAACCCAAAGATCACAAATTATTCTTTCTCCGGTAATTGTGTAAAATTAGGAAATTCGAGGTCGATTTGATATTTTAATTAAGTGAAGGGAATAATTTGCAATTAAAAAATGTATTAATAAATACTCGGTTGTTCCAAAAGCCTAACCCTAACCCTAAATTAACAACAACAATGAAGTCCAACGGAGAAGAAGCTCCCATTCCTTGGCCAATATGGTCGTTTTGGTCACTACCAAACGAAATCATTTTGAGTTGTCTTGCTCTAATCCCAAACTCGTACTACCCGAAACTCTCTCTCGTCTCCAAGAGCTTCCGTTCTCTCATCTTTTCTACGGCTCTGGTCAACACACGATACCACCTTAAAACCAGTGAAAAGTGTGTTTTTCTCTGCCTAAAGTTGCCCACTCGTCATCTTCCCTATTGGTTCAGTCTCTTCATGACTAAAAACACCGGAAATTTGTTGGTACCAATTCCCTCTTCTTATACTCCTTACCTACCAATACTCGCCACGATTATTGGTTCAGACTTTTACATATTCGACGGTCGCACGGGTCCCTCCTCTGTCTTTTTCGTTACAAAAAAGATGAATCGAAACTGGCGTAAAACCCCTAGCATGAAGGTGGCTCGTATGAATACCTTTGTTACGAAGAACCTCCATGAGAAAATATACGTAATGGGAGGGTGCGAGCCAGATGAATCCACTCATTGGGCAGAGGTTTTCGACATCAAGACTCAAACTTGGGAACCTTTGCCAGATCCTGGCCCTGAGCTTCGCTTCTCGTCAATTAAAAGAATCCATTATTGGCAAGGAAAACTTTACGTTATGACCGACAATAAACCATATGTTTACGATCCGGAACAAGGCATATGGGACGTAACAGAGACATGGTTGACTCCTACGTACAAGATAGACGATGTAACGTACAGTTGTTATATCAAAAAGTGTAAATGGTTTGATTCAAAGCTTCAAGTGTGGACAGAGGTCAAGGGTCTAGATATGCTGTCTGATAAAAAGGATTGCATTGAGATAGCTAACTATGGTGGGAAGCTCATAACGTTTTGGGAGAGTCCAAATGAAGGAATTTGGTGTGCAGTGATTACGCTTGAAAGACGCCAAGCTGAGGTTTGGGGCCAGATTGAATCGGTTGATAAGCTAAAAGTCCATGACTCATCTATCCTGATCCGTTCTGTAGTTGAAAGCATATGATCATTTAGATTTTATCCTTGAAACCAATAAGAATTTTTTTAGTTTTTTTCTTTGACCTTATATGATTAGTATCCCTCTTTTACCTCTACACCATTGACTGCTTATCACAATACTCTGTTCAGATTTTTTTTTTCTCTTTCTTATTAAGCATTTAAGTCATTGCCTGCACATTCTTCCGAGAATGTAAATCAAGATTAGCCGAGCTTCCAGTTAATGAACCTGGTCCTTGTTTGATAATGACTAATGATATATGACCTTTTTAGGACTTAGGATCTCAGTATGGACATAATTTAATGGTAAATATGTATGGTGGGTCTTCAGGAACAAAAATAGAAAGACATGTTCTCGTTTTATTCCTTTGGGACTTCGTCTTAACTATATATGAAGTGATGAAGTCTAAGACAATAAACATATGCATAACACGAATAAACTAACAGGAAGCAGAAACAAGTCTAATTGATTAAAGGGTGAGATCCGGGAAGTGGTGAGATCATACACAAATATATGGTCAGGATTATTTCTGGCACAACTCATGTCATAGTTATGGCCACTGAAATAAATGGAATTTCTCTTAATCCCTGGGATATCGTTGGCGACAACAGTGAAACCAATGTCCAAAATCAAAGCCTCATCACCTAAAGAATCAACTTTTACCCATTTATACCTCAGAGGATTTTGCTTGTAGATGTGAAACTGCCATTTGGAGTCTTGCATGGCATAGACTACATACAGAACTTGTCCAGATACTGTGGTTGCAAAGCGTGCCCATCTTGAGGAAGAAAACTTATACCAAAAGTCTCAGTTCATGGGAAACGTATCGCCACGTGTCATCGCCTTTCTTGGTAAAAACTATACTGTAATCCATGATCCAAACAACTAGGTAATCTTTGGTTATGTCGTCTACCCAAAGACAAACCCGGTTATAACTGAGGTCAGAAACGATAGAGAGTGGACGTGGTAGATCAATCCTCTCTAACGTCAAGGGATTGAGAATGTAGAGACTCCAAAGATGATGGTTAAACATCAAGAGCCAGCTACCGTGAGTCGCAAGACAATCACTCTGTGTAAAGCCAACACCGAGATCTCGGGTCTTGTAAACTTTGTCTTTATCATCAGGAACGAATAAAACACACCTATTGCTATTTCTTTCTTCTTCTTGAGGGAAGAGTATCAGCCATGGAATCTGATTTCGCTTGGGGACGCAGCTTTTGGAAACAGAGTTCCACGACCTACAAACTGATTTAGCTCGATTAAGATTTATGAAACCCAATCGTTCGAAAACGCATCGCAGCAAATCCGGACAAAGCTCCGACCACTTGGGAGTCACCGGAAGCCGATTACGCGTCTTATTGCTTTGGTCCATTGCTCAAAATATCGAAACTTGTCTGACACGCGAGTTTTGGTTACGAGCTCCTACTTCCCTATTTATAGATCCCAAACTCCTAAACCTAATTATAAGAATATTTACATATATCTTTGAAAGATAGAATATTATGTTGAAACAATATCTTTGAAATAGAAATATAAAAAAATGGGAAATTTATTCCTACATTTGTTTCTTGAAGATGAAATCCAGATGAGAAAAGGAATTTGGTGAACTTGCGATCGTTTTGGTGAATTTGGTGAACTTGCGATCATTTTAGTGTCAAAATAATTTTTCAGTTTTTAGCAATATAATAGCTTGCCAAAGGTTTAAATATTTTGAAAAATACAACTTTTGGAGCTACATAATACAACAATTTAGTGAGACATACATTTATATAGATTAATTTGATAAATATACTTTCAATTTAGATTTTGGAGCTACATATTGAGAATTTTTTTTTGTCAACGAGCTACATATTGACAATCAAATCATAACACATAATGAAGTAAAAAAAAATTATTGCTTAATTTTTTTTTTTATTATTACTTTAGTAAAGGGCATTTTGGAACTTAATGGGCTTAATAAAGCCCAAGGTTTAGTTCTAAATGCGTATATGAAAATCAACATTTGATAAAATTACGCCAACGTTTCCTACTCATGCAAAATATGGGAAATTATCAACTCTTGAGTATGTTTTGCATTAATCCCAAAAACCTAATACATATTTACTCCATTTTCTGCATTTGGGGAGGTTTACACAATATTACAATATCTTTTTGATCCTATACAAAAAAAAAAAAACAGAAACTCAAATTCCAAGAACAAAAAGGGAACTTTCAAGTTAAAAAGGGTCATTTAAAGAGAGGTAAGAGAAGAGACATTATGTATATATGTATATATAAGACCCACCTTATAAACTTAACCACCAAATATAAGCCCAAGACTCAAATGGAAAAAAAAAAAAAAAAAAAAAACTCTTTTCTTTTTATGTCTGCAAATTCCAATTTCTAAAGCAGAAACCTCTCATTTGATACTTTTCTCAGCCTACGAGTCTCTCACATTCAATCTCAATCAAGAGAGAGAGCTTTTAAATCCTTCCTTTAACTACTGAGAAACACCATGAAGTTTGAAGCTTGGTCCCCTCATAGTTGATGAAGCAGCTCTGCTTGAGGAAACGACCCATTTGACGGTAAGTCAAGAAGAAGAAGATCTTGATCGGAACTGCAATTACCTTCATAGCCAAACATCGCAGAGCCATTTTCTTGCGCAAACGCAGAAGCCAAGCTTCTTGGGTTGAAGCAAGAGACATTGTTCTCTGTCGTAACTTTGCTTTCATGGCTCTTCGTTACACTTTTGGGGCTCCTCATAAGCCCTCTTGACTCTGTAACCAAAACAAGAAAATCAACAAAACACAAAGATTGATGGCATAATCAACAAGACCGATGAGAACGTCCTTAAGACTGACCTGACTTTAATTGAGTTTGGTTTTCACAGCGTCTCTTAATGGTTACAATATTTTTATGTACATTTGGGTTTGAGCTTCTTGAAGTTGTAGTAACAGAATCTCCGGTCCCTTTTTCTCGTTCCTGCAGCAATGTATCCATGAACCTCTGGCCAAATGTTATTATTATGTCAGTGTATCGATAAGAGTAAGCCGAACCTTCAGGAGGTTATAGCTTTCCACCAAACGAGATTTGTTAAAATCAGACAAAGCAAGCTTCTTAAAAGTCCTGATGTCTTCGACTTTTTCCCCAGAGGAAGAAGACATATCAAAGACACCATCTGCAATAAGTTTCTGAAACAAAGAGAAGTTCTCTTTGAACTGAGCACTTTCAAACATCATTCCGAGGCTGCAAAAGCAAAACATGAAGGATTAGAAATCTTGTTCGGTCTAGTTTCGTGGTTTTTTAAAAATGAAATGCAGCTCGAACCTATCAGGAAGGTTAACAGAGTCAATCTGAGGAAGTAGTTTCATCAGTTTCTTCTGTTCGTCCTCTGTGAATTGTTCTATGAACTCATCAAAGTTGAAAACATCCTGCAATTACGTATATATTTTTCGAGGCAATTGTCACAAAGTCTTTAATTTAAGACTTCCATACAAATAAGTTGGTGAGAGTTGCTTGAGGCTTACCTTCAAATCTATGCTACAGAGTGGTGAATTATGGCTCCCCAGGACATGCACTCTTCCAGTTTGTGACTTGGTCCTGCCAACAATTTTTAAAAAATCCATTTATTGTCTTTCTTGAGTAAATTGTGAGCCAATGTACAGAATATCTTGAAGATTTATTGAGAATGTTTCACCTCTTGAGTTGTTCTTGCTTTATTGCTTCTCCACCAGAGTCTAAACCTCTCTCTGCTCCAATCTCAACACGCTTCACGGAATGTGAGTATGCCTCACTGATGGAGGATTTGTTCTCAACCGAAGAGAGCGAGCTGGCTTCAGACTCCTCTTCCCGAGCAAACGAGTGGGGATTCCTCATGAGAACACTCCCATGTCCAATCTCAACAGAGACCATTGACATTTCATTTTCAAAAAGAAGATCTTCCTCTGATGAAACTGAGAGACACGAGGATTGCTGCTCTTGTAGAATACTGTAAAGGTCCTTTGTGAGCTTTTCAACAGAAGAGGATTTTGGACGGCCCACGCACGTCCTCCTCTTACAAGGAACAGTTGTGTCCCACGCGTTAGATTGAGATGGACCTGAAAAAACAAAGTTCACATAGATACTAAGGAGCTGTTTTGTAAAATCCTAAATTGATGCTCAAACAAAAGAATAAAGAAGTTAACTCACTCCCATCGGCACTGCTAAACTGCGCACAGCTCTCAGAGTTTGATACAGCCGAACCAGAACTCGATCTGTTACTAGCATCCTCCTCTACCACAGCCATCTTCAAACCATTGTTGAATTCCAAGACAGGTCTTTTAATGGTGAAGTTCTCTTGAATTGATTTCCTCTTGAGCATCTTTGTCTCTTTGTTCTTGTTACTTACAGAAATGCTCTTCATTCTTTGATACCTCTGATGATCCTCGTTCTCGTCACCATCAGCACGAGCATGAAGTGGAGTGTAGTTCACAAGAGTTCCCTTTGTTCTCCAACGCGATCCACACGCATTGCACAATACCGGCTTCTCTGGTGGCCCATTTCGCCACAGAGGTGTGCCTGTTCCAATGAAAGAACAAAATGTCACAAAAATTTGCAAATTGGAGCTTTGAAATTAAAGACTTCACATGAGAATTCTTCATCAGACAAAACTTGAATTGTGACTTATAAAGCAAAGTCAAACTCCAAAACAATCACACATTTTCATTTTCATATCCAAGAAGAACAATGATCTCTAATACCTTAATACATCCTGAAGTCTTAAACATCAACAAGAACAAAATTTGATTCTTCTACCACAATTGAGAATCATAAACACATATTCAGATCACAAGATTGTGTTTTTGTTGCCTAATCCATTGATTCCAATCAGAGTGAGAACAACAAGACAAGAGACTCACAAAGTAATGTTCTTAAGATCATTGAACAAAAACAAAACCAAATATATATATTGTCAACATAATTCCCAAGTGTTCATTTATGTTCTTGAGTCTTTGCTGTATCTCTTCAATAATTGTTACAATTTGTCAAATAAAAAGCATAATAAAAACATGTAATCAAATCATTTTCCCCAGAAAAAAGGGCATCTCACCCAGAAACAAAAAGTTGATATTCAAATCGAAATTGAAATTGGAGATACAAGAACTCACTTGTGGCTCCACAGTGATAGCAAGGTCCTTGCTTCCCCATAATCTCTCTCTCTCTCTCTCTTTTTTTGTTTCAAAATGAAAATATGATTTCAGAGTAAAGTTGCAATTTTTATAGACAAAAAGAAGAGATTTTTTGGAAAGAAATTTAAGTTTATGAATTTGGTTTAATATTGAGCTATAAATGGAATTATACAAACTGAGGTATTAACTATTAAAGAGACTTCTTCTCTCTGCAAAGGAAAAAACCCAGAAAAAGTCTTTTTCTGCATATGAACAAATAGAAGCCAATAAGAAAAAGAGAAACCCAGAAAATTTTCCTATGAGAAAGAAAATTCCAGGAAATACATAAAAAAAAAATCTCAAAAAACTACAAACAGTTTCTGAAAATTAAAAAATCAAACAAAGGCTGAGAATTTTTTTCCTAAGAAGATAATTTTGTTATCTTTTCTTTCTCTTTTTTTTTCTTCGGTTCCTTGAGCTATCAGTCTCTAATAACAATCCAATAGAAAAGAGAAGAAACTAATTGAGAGAGGAATCTAATAAATGGCTGTAAAAAAGGGAAAGAGAGAGAAACTATAAGGGTTTTAGAGCGAGAAAGTGTTTTGTATATTACTATAAAATGGCTTTTTTGGTCGACATAAAAATGGCCTCTTTCATATTTTTGGTATTATTATGAAGTAAAAAAAAATGTTTCAGCTTCCTTCAAATTTTTATTTCTTCGTTCAATTTCATTTCCGGAAAAAAAACTGTAGCGAAAAATGGGATCTATGAGATTTAATTTAATATATGTTTTTTTATTATTTTGGGTTGTATAATAATGGTTAGTAAAATGATCAAAAGGGAGTTGGAGGAATATTATTGCTTTTGTGCCTTATGGTTCCTTCTTTCTTGTTGACTATAGACTTTTCTTTCTTGTTTGTTTTTTCTTTTGATATTTCCAACGAATATAATATATAATAACGACAATTAAATAATAATGACTATGATAAGAAAAATGAGGAAGAAAATTTGGTTAGATAAATTTCTTTCTAAAATTATTAATTCCATAAACATAATATACAAATGTGGATAAGTTAGCACCTAGTATTCAAATATATCTATACGATTATGTTTGTATCTCCGATTTGAATTTCTAAATCGTTTTAAAGATATACTGTTGATAAAAAAATACATTCTAAAAACTTATCCTTCCAATTGTTGACCAATTAATTAATATTTTTACACCGTATTTATAATTTATTTTTTAGGAAATATGAGTTTTTATATATTAATTAGCACCTAGTATTCGAATATATCCATATGATTCTGTTTACGTAAATTATGTATCTCCGGTTTGAATTTCTAAATCGTTTTAAAGTATATATTGTTGATCCAAAAAAATACATCCTAAAAACTTATCCTTCCAGTTGTTGATCAATTAATTAATATTTTTATACCGTATTTATAATTTATTTTTTAAGAAATATGAGTTTTTATATATTAATAAAGACAAATTAAAAATTATATGTAGAAATATTTGTATTTTCAAATGTTGTGAAAGATAATATTTAATTAAAAATTACCTCGAATAGTGTGGTATAAGACAAAACAAAAAATATGTGATACTGTCCGAATAATAACAACAGAAAAAATTACATGTAAAAGATTAAAGTTAATAGATTTGTTTGTCAACGATTAGATGAAGAGACTGTTTTTTTTTTTGTTGCTTATTCTTATACATGTATGATGATGATGACACGATGCTGGTAAAAATAAATATTTTTGGCAAAGTGGGAACTTTTTTTTAATTTTCTTACACCAGAAAATTATTGATGTAGTAGATAAAAAATAAAGTAAAAAAGAAAGAAATGGTATGTAAAGTCACCGTCCACCATGACGATCATGGACACAACTCCTCTCTCCACCGTTTGATTTTAGTTAAACAAATTCAAAGATGGGTCCCACTTTTGTTTTAGTTTCTTTGGTGATTGTGAATGTGATTAGGGAACTAATGTGGAACGAACACCATACATTATACGTCACAAATACTAAGTTTGTAAATTAATAGTAAGATTTATTTTTGTAAATATATTTAAAGGTGATTTATGCCTTCTGATTGGTAACATTATTAAAAAAATAGCAAAATTATGCATTTGATGAATTTACATAAATCAAATATATTAGTTAGGAAAATTGAAGAATAATGTTGTGAGAGATCGAATCGGAGAGTAGTAGTCTTACCAAATTTTAAAAATATAGTAACCAGAAATTCAGATGCCAATCACATCTCTCTTCTATATAAAAAAAAAAACAAATGCTAAATGTAATAATGAAATGTGTGTAGGCAAAATGATCGGACGGCTGAGATTAGACGATGATGAGATTTGGAGTGAGATTAGGGGTAAAGGACAAAAGGTCATGCCCCAGTCGTGCTTACAAATTACAAAACCCATTTCATTTTCATATGCTAATAACAACACAACTACTACTACTACGGGTCAACTTAGAAATCTGTAAATTATACATTATTCTCTCTACTAAGTATCTGATCATCTACAGAGAAACAAATGAGTAAACCAAACCACATTATTATTATTATGATTAGAGAGTAAGAGGAAACTATGCAAAGTCATTTTACAATCTCAAGTTTGCAAGTATTTACAAAACTATGTAACTTGTTTTGGTGGTTTCAGTTTCTTCTTCTTTCTTCTTCCTTTGTTGTTTGGTTTTTGCTTTCTATCTCTCTCCACGCCTTGCTCGAGCAACCAACATGTTACGGATTCCGGTTTTAGTAATTTCGCAGATGATACGAGCCATAAGAGCCATGCTATTCTTCTCTACCTTACATGCAGATTTCATCAACTACACACACAAAAAAGGAAAAAATTGATGTTTTTGTTGTTATAGATGGAGCCATTACCAAGATTTAAAAAGAGAGGAAATTAATTACCATGTTGATGATGAGAATTCGAACAAACACAGCAACAAAATCAGTGAAAGAAGTGAATGAATGTTCAACATAGTCCATGTCGCCACGGTCTGCTTTCTCGACTATCTCCTGTGTGTCCACAACCATGTATCCCATAAAGAGAAAGAGCCCAAAGTATAGCTGCAAAAATATGAATGAATGTTGATACAAACAAGTATCATCCTATCGAAAAACAACATACAATTCTCTACTAAGCATTGAAGACAGAGTTTAAATAATTACCTCAAACTTAAAGAAAGATGCAGAGCCATAGCCTCTATTGATCCAAGAAGCAATTTGCAACCGAGTAAGGATGGACAGACCAGAAGAAAGTAGACCTCCAAGGTAAAGAAACTCTCTGCGCCTCGCCAACATTGCTGCGGAAGAGAAACACGCAAATACCACAGCTGTTCCCACAAATGCAGTGCTCAAGATGCTGGCAAAAAACATAAGGAAACACAAACACATCCTAAGTGGTTAACTCGTAGAAGCTTGTGTAGACAATGAAAACAGAAAACGAGTAATCACCTTGAGTCAAGATCAATGGCTAACTTGATCATGGGACCAACTGAAGCACCTTTAAGAAGGGAAGACAGAAACAGAAGGTAGAGCCGCTTCGCTGCATCCAAAATCAAAACATTATCAAGAGTTAAAGAAACAAGAAATCTTCAAAAACAACAAGTGTTTAAGTGATGAAATGAAACCCTACTTGATTGTTGATTTGTATGATTGGAATGCAACCAGCTCATGCTTTCAATGAGTACAAGAGTTGTGACGAATCCACCGATGTTCCAGAGCATATGGAGGTAAACTCCAACGGCAGACGCAACAAGAGCACAGCATAAGGTGAGATAAACCTACGAATCAACAACAGTTTCTTTTCACTAAGAGAATCAATAGAAACCAAAGATCAAGAACAAGAACGTAAACCAAGAACAATGGATCGAAAACAATCTGTTGCATCAAGACTCTATGATTTTCCCCAATTAATCAATCAATCAATGAAATCGAGAATCTTGCATTCCAAGAAACAAACTCAGAACAACTTACACGCTTAAGATGATTCTTCACGGCCGGAGAGAATTGACGGAAGTTGTTGAGAGAAGCGTAGCTCAAAACCCTAACTTCATCCATTGCTTGTGCTTGAGAAGAAGCGTTGCTCAAAACCCTAACGTTCTCTTCCGCCATTGCTTTTGCTTTGTGCTGCTTCAGAGAGAAGAAGAAGATCGATAATTTCAAAATGTGATTTGATGACGACCCAAATGTAGCGACTGTGCCATATTTATACGCTCAGTGACAGTAGTTTGACGATAATACCCTCAACGATTCCATGTTTTTCCCAGAATTACCCTTGTCCACGTAGGATTCCTCACAAGAAGAACATTTACAAAATTTGGGCGGGAAAAAACGTCACGTAGTTTCTATTTGAGAGTAAAAAACGACATACATGTTACCTCTTCGACGATAACACGTTTCTCTCTCTCTCCCAAAGGCTTATCTTGAAGAAACCGTGAGTGAGTGAGTGAGTGAGAGCTGAAGAAAACCATATCAATGGCGTTGTTCTTCTCCCCGGCAATCTCTTCATCTCTTCAAAATCCCAATTTCATCCCAAAATTCTCATTCTCTCTCCTCTCCACGAACCGCTTCTCTCTCCTCTCCACGAACCGCTTCTCTCTCCTCTCCACGAACCGCTTCTCTCTCCTCTCCTCCGTCAGTCGAGCTTCTTCCTCCGACGACAGTGGAATAACCTCTCCCGCCACCGCCACCGCCACCACCGTCGCCGTGGAGGTTACTGAGCCTGTGGCGGAGATAGTTAAAGAGTCTCCACCATCAAAACCGGCGATTAAAACGGAAGAAATCTCCGGTGAAGAGATGAAGAAGACGACGGATATCAAATTCGAGGATCCGAGATGGGTTAATGGAACTTGGGATCTGAAAAAATTCGAGAAAAATGGAAAAACAGATTGGGACTCCGTAATCGTTGCTGGTTAGATGAGATCCCCTCCTCGAATTTCTGACGCAAATTGAAAATTTGAAATCTTACTTTGCGATTTTGGTTTTTTTGTGAAGAGGCAAAGAGGAGAAAATGGCTCGAAGATAATCCAGAAACGACGAGTAACGACGAACTTGTGATCTTCGATACATCGATAATTCCATGGTGGGCTTGGATTAAGAGATATCACTTACCTGAAGCTGAGCTTCTCAATGGTTTTGTCTTCTTCTTCTCAAATCCCTAATAGCTCGAAAATCTTGTGTTTTTATGATGGAATGGCAAAAAGATTACAACTTTTAACCAAGAAACAAGTTTTCAGGAATTTGATCAATCAAGCAAGATTGTGAAATTTCCGGACTTTCGTGATCAAATTTGGCGAAAAGATTCAAATTTTTTAGCTCGAAATTGTTGCAGGTCGTGCTGCGATGATAGGATTCTTCATGGCTTACTTTGTTGATAGTCTTACCGGAGTAGGACTTGTTGATCAAATGGGGAATTTCTTCTGCAAAACACTCTTGTTTGTGGCTGTTGTCGGAGTTCTTTTCATCCGTAAGAACGAGGATGTCGAAAAACTCAAGAAGTTGTTCGATGAGACGACGTTGTATGACAAGCAATGGCAAGCAGCTTGGAAAGATGATGATGATGAGTCATTTGGTTCAAACAAATGAAACCAAAGTTTCTTGCTTTTTGATGTTGTAATTAGGAGTCAAACAAAAAGAGGTTTAAGGAGATTTGAACATGTTTTCTTCTCCGGCATAACTGATTCAAAGTTCGATGAAGCGTTTCTTGAATCAATACTCATGAACAGATACAATTTGAACTATTGAATGCGTTGCTGCCGAGTGTGATGACAGTTTTTTATGCTTTAACAATGACAAGTAACTAGAAATTTCAGATCAGAAAGTCTTGTCTGTTAATTAAGCCATGGTACTGGGCTTACTGTGGCGGTCAAAACCTTATATTCTGATGGACTTGAGGGATCATGAAGAGTTGCTTGTAAGATCCTTTTGTTCTGTTTTCGCCGATATACTCTTTCGACCTAAAAAACCAAGATGTTAAACCTGAATTGGTTGCGCGGCTGCACAACAACATAGCATAGTAGACATATAAATATCAGGTTGTCTTGATGCTTGACTGTGTATATTTCTCAAAAGACAGTGTCAGACACTCGGACCAATAAGGTAGTGATGACCAAAACTTGTCGATCGGTTAGTTTGATGATCAAATAATAAGAGGGATACAAAGTGGGATGGTGAAGGAGGTAAAAGAGTGAAACAAAAAAGTGAGAAAATTCTTGTAAAAAAAAGATTGAAAAATTTTATCATATGCTTCCAACTACAGAACGAATCAGGATAGAAGCCTCAGGGACTTTTTGCTTATCAACCGATTCAATCTGGCCCCAAACCTCACCTATGTGTCTTTCAAGCGTAATCACTGCACACCAAATTTCTTTATCTGGACTCTCCCAAAACATTATGAGTTTCCCACCATAGTTAGCTATCTCAATAATGCAATCTTTTTTATCATACGTATCCAACAAATCTAGACCCTTGACCTCTTTCCACACTTGAAGCTTTTTATCATACCATTTACACTTTTTGTCATGACAACGGTACCTTACATCGTCTATCTTGCAAGTAGGAGTCAACCGTGTCTCTGTTACGTCCCATATGCCTTGTTCCGGATCGTAAACATATGGTTTCTTGTCGGTCATAACGTAAAGTTTTCCTTGCCAAATATGGATTCTTTTAATAGACGAGAAGCGAAGCTCAGGGCCAGGATCTGGCAAAGGTTCCCAAGTTTGAGTCTTGATGTCGAAAACCTCTGCCCAATGAGTGGATTCATCTGGCTCGCACCCTCCCATTACGTATATTTTCTCATGGAGGTTCTTCGTAACAAAGGTATTCATACGAGCCACCTTCATGCTAGGGGTTTTACGCCAGTTTCGATTCATCTTTTTTGTAACGAAAAAGACAGAGGAGGGACCCGTGCGACCGTCGAATATGTAAAAGTCTGAACCAATAATCGTGGCGAGTATTGGTAGGTAAGGAGTATAAGAAGAGGGAATTGGTACCAACAAATTTCCGGTGTTTTTAGTCATGAAGAGACTGAACCAATAGGGAAGATGACGAGTGGGCAACTTTAGGCAGAGAAAAACACACTTTTCACTGGTTTTAAGGTGGTATCGTGTGTTGACCAGAGCCGTAGAAAAGATGAGAGAACGGAAGCTCTTGGAGACGAGAGAGAGTTTCGGGTAGTACGAGTTTGGGATTAGAGCAAGACAACTCAAAATGATTTCGTTTGGTAGTGACCAAAACGACCATATTGGCCAAGGAATGGGAGCTTCTTCTCCGTTGGACTTCATTGTTGTTGTTAATTTAGGGTTAGGGTTAGCTTTTTGGAACAACCGAGTATTTATTAATACCATTTTTAATTGCAAATTATTCCCTTCACTTAATTAAAATATCAAATCGACCTCGAATTTCCTAATTTTACACAATTACCAGAGAGAGAATATTGATCTGTGTTCTTTGAAACAATCGAATATATATATAGAAAGACCACTCGAGTCTAAAAAAAAAATCTAAAATTAATGGCCGAGAATTTGCCAAATAAGAGGTTTTGGTTAGATTACAAATTATGTTTTTTTCTTTGTCTATGGAGCTAATTTTCTCTAGTATTAATCGATAATTATCTCCAAAAAAAAAGGGTCTTCCATAACTCAAATCAGACACAATTTTATCTTTTTCTTTTAGAGTAAACAAGGTTTTTGCTAAAACCTAACTAATGAAAAAAAAAAAGAAGCTTCATTAACCAAGCCCAATTTGATAAACACAAAAGCCCAACTGTTAGAAACTTACCCATCAAATATTCTTACTAAATGTAATATCAAGAATTTTTGAACATGATTTTCTCAGGCATACCTGATTCATAGCTCTCTATGAAACGTTTCATGGATCACTCACAAACCATCAAATTTGAACTATTACTAACTGCGTTGCTGCCGAGTGTATTCCCAGAGAGCAATGGCGCCGCTGACGTGAACGTTGAGGGACCTAACAACTCCAAGTTGTGGAATCTCGACACAAGCATCCAGTACATGTATTATATCCACTGGTATGCCTTCCTTTTCGCGACCAAGCACCAAAACCTTACAACATAGAGATCAGTTTCGTTACATGAGAAAAAGCCACAAGTGCGAGCAAAAGAAAAACCTTTCTTCTTCATGTTCTGTCCATCAACTTACCGTCTTCTTTGGGAATTGATATTTGTCCAGTGAAATGCTGTTAGCTGTCTGTTCCAGTCCCAAGATTGAGAAGCCTTCTCGTTTCTTTTTCTCCAAGAACAGTTTCAAACTGTTTACTGGGACTTCCATGATTGGAACCCATTTCTCAGCAGTCACGCTGAAGAAAAAGAAAAATGAAACTCTTGTAAATGATCAGAGCTTTTTGTATTCTAAGCAGATCCAACCAGGCACCGTCCTTCGATGATACAAAGATGACTAGAATATATAGCCATATAATACCTGATTAGTTGGAACTGTTTGTCGTGTATTATGTTTGCATCTGCAACAGCAAGACCTGATGCTTTAAATATCTGGAAAATATGCAGACAGGGGTTTGTTAACACTGAACTAGATACAAGAACTACTAGCCTCCTAACTGATTGCAGAAATGGTAAGCAAAGAAAACAAATGCAACAAATATACCTCGCATGTTCGGGCTAATCCAGCAAGATTAGGAATTCGATCAAGCAATGAAGCCACGAGGATCAAACTCTGCCGACCAGATTTCAACCTTTCGACCTCCATGCTTCTAGATCGTAAGAGCTGACTCACGAGCTCGTCTTCCTTTTCCATTTCTGAAAAGTTACCAGAGTTGGTATGTCACAGAGAGGCTGTACATACTGAGAAATAGACAGCAATATAACATTTGCATACCAAAGAGCCGCTTGTAAGTTTCCCCATTCTGGAGCACAGAAGTTGAGCTAGCATCTTGCTTCTCATGTTTGGACAGCGTAATCTTTTTCTGGAAATCTAATGAAGATGGCTCGGAAAGCCTTTCTTCAATGGGTCTGGACATGACCAAGGGACGGTTAGACTCTTCTTCTATCTTGAAGCCTTCATTCTTAATGGTAACTATGTCCTTTGCCATGGAAGCACGGAGATCTTCCCTAACATCCTGCAAGACTTGAAGATAAGACAGAGAGACAGAAACAGAACAAAAAACATTCTTAAATATGTTTATTTGCTTACATTCAGAAAAGAAAGCACGTTATCCATGAGGCATGTTGGTACACATTCAAACTCACTTTCCTGCACAACCACCAAGAAATTATCTTAAAATATAGTGGCAATGAGATCCGAAAGCAACTTGGTCAAATTAAAACAACCAAATTTCAAAGGATCAATAGGAACCACGGTAAAATAATCTCAACAATGTTTACTTGGCGGTTTGATAAATTTCGGAAATTTCTACAAGTTTTGATTCAGCCATTTTGCAGGAACCAATTGAAGATTGCAATGGTTACCTCAACACGATTGACAAAAACACCAGCCGGAGTAGCAGATGTGCTGGGATCATAGGCATCAAGATATCCTTCCATTGATGATCGCAATCTATAGACCAGGAGAGAAACTTTCACAATTGTTATTTTGTAATAAACCAAAACCTTCTAGATGGCTTTGTCCGCAAAAGTACTGACCGTTTCTATGAACAATATGAAAAATTCTAATTATAAGAACAACACACCTCGAACAATCAGGATTCTTGTCCAGGTAAGACTTCAAATTCTCAAAAGAAAGTTCCTCCAACGATTTTGTCTGAGAGGATGTCGACTCCACAGGTGGAAACAGTCTAAAGAGTACTCTGTGCACTAATAACTGCCGCACCCCAAAAGAAAATGGAATAAGCTTGGTATAAAATTTAAGGCCAACATCTATTAAAAGAACAGAGATGTCATCTATAAGACCAACCTGAGTGAAACCACGTAAGCTATGATGATGAGAAGTTAATAACGGTATTATTGGTGGAAGAAGTTCTCTCAAATGTGTTTGTTGAGCTATCTTTTTAGCATGAAGGATGACATTGGCTGCAATGAAGACATAGGACGAGAGAGCTTGCTGCGTATTCACAAAAAAAATATCTATCTGAAAACTTATACAATATATTTTCATTTTAGTAGAACGTATAAAGTGTATTTTGCACATGATTTACCTGAGCTTTAGTGTCATAATTTTTTAGTATAGGAACTAACTGCTCTTTAACCTGTGATACAACAACCAATTAGTGGTGACTTTAGAGAAATAAAAAATTGTAATAACATAGCCATTAAGACAGGAAACTGTTTAGAGTTTGATTACAATTTTTTTTTGGAAACACATTGTAAGTTAATTACCAATGCTGGAAATTTCAGGTAAATGTTGATGGCAAATGTTTCCAGATATTGTCGAACAGCAGGCAGGTTATTTCTCTGCAAGCAAACCAAACACACAAACAATGAGCATCAAAATTTAACTTGATAAAAAACAAAATTTTATCCAAATCACCAACACTTGTTAATTAGCTAGGCAGTCTTTTCCTAATAGTTTCTGACTGAATGATTTCTCATGTATGAAATGTGCAAGCTACATAACTTCAGTCATTTTTTTGTAAACTTACATATAAGCATATGTGCAAACTGTCCATGACTTGGCCAACAATGTCATTGCTGACAAACCGTGACATAATGCATATCATCTGCCAAGCGCGTATTTTCCGTCTGTGGATCTGTTACAGAGAAACCAGAAATTACAGTCATAGTGGTTTGTCACGTTTACCAAGTGTCCGTCTAAAACTCAGTGAAGGAAAACAAAGGAAAGAAATGCAACTCTTACAGCACTATACTTCTTGTAAAGCTCCTTTGCCAAGTCTTTATCATGCACCTGTGCCCAAAAAAATGGATCCATTTAGAAAATATGATTAGTGCATATCATTATTAATCAGAGTATCAGTATGTTGCCATGCATGCTAATTGTTCTAGCTATATTTTGTGAAAACTAACAAACAATTAGTACCGCAGCATCAAGAAGCTCCAATAGAAACAATTTTCCAGCCACAAGAGCCTCCTGATAATCTTGATTTTGAGATGCTGGTTTGACCAAATAGGCCAAATTAGCCAGCTTCTGAAACAGACCAGCGACCGAGACACGTGCATACAACTCCGTGTTGATAAAAACCTGAAGGAAAATGCAGAACAAATCACTTTACTTAGTCATATAATTCAGCAAAGCTATCAATCCATCATCTGCTAAAATTAAATCTTACATCTGTCAGTTCAGGGTCTGGGTTTTTTGCCAATAATGATACTTCAGTTCTTGCATCATTATTGTCAGATAATTCAGCTTCAAAATCCTCATCAAATGCAACTAAAAATCATAAATCAAACGATAAGCAATTCAATATCACAAAGTAATTGCAATGATGGCTTAATAGAAATAAAAAGCTGTTACAGACCAGAGCCATAGAGAGTCAGAAGCCTCAATTCTTTAATGTAGTATTTTATCGTCCTAGGGTACAAGAGCCATAGTCCTGTTAGGTGCAAGGCCGCAAGACGAATTGTACGTGGACTTTTTTGACCTTCCTCGAGTACTTTTTCAACAAACTGTAAAACAAGACATTGCCAATAAACACACGGTTTCTCTTTTGTTCCTTCATTTCATTCTATTAAGAAGGATAGATGCATACCCACTTCAGCGGACCATGTCCATCTTCAGCTATGTGCATGTCTTTATTACTAAACAAAGAAGAATGCAACACAGAAGACAAAAGGGCAGCAATGGGTGCAACCCTCCTTTTCTTGCAGCTGATATGCAATATCCAACAAGATTTGACCAACTGCCACATCGTCTGCTTGCAAGGTATCACAAGAAATTACATATATATTAGTTATGTATAAGGATGAAGACAAAAATTTCATCCAATCTATAGCTAAAATCATAACAAAACCTGAGTATCCACACCTGGGAAACCATCCAAAGATGATTTCCCAGACGCTAGTATCCCCAAACCGAGTCTGACAGATTTCAGCATAGGCAAAGCAGAACCCTCCCCAGCATTTTCAAGGCTGCCAAATTGTAAAGGGAATATTAGAATTAGAGGTCACAAAAAAAATAAAGGCACGTTGACACCCTAAGACAAGCATCTGAATAAAATTACAGCCCTTTCATCGGAGATACTATTAGGTTGTAAAACTGTAATCTACTAGAGTTAACACTCGTGATAAAGAAAAACTATTTGGTACTCATGTGTCTTTAATATTTGTATCTGCTCACAAAAATGAAAAAATGCCATAGCGACTGGAAAAAGGAAGCAATATAATGTTTTTCTTAAGGTAATGACCTCTTCGAAAATAAAATCGAATTAAATTTATCACCCCATCCCACCTCTCTACAATATCATGAAAGATGCTTTCAACCGTATCATCTGAGAAGAAAGACGTTCTATCCCCCGGAATACGTCTGGCATCAAGAATATGCATGACTGATAATAGAGACTCCACACAAAGCCACTGAATCAGCACAAAAGGGTCAGAATTTTCCTTAGCCATCCGAAAACAAAAGGCCATTGATAAGAAGATCTTGTAAAATGGATAATTCCACTGGTAAACGGCTATAGCTCTATCAAATAATAATATGCATTACCTTCCAGCTAAGCAGAACTGCCCTTCTACTTCTTACCAGAAGTCCTGCTGTGAGAAGATGGTTAATGTTATGGAGGAAAGCTGGAACCGAAACTTGTAACCAAAATTCACCATCTACCATGGTTAATAACGTATTATCGTTTTCTAAAAGGTTGAAAGCTCCAGCTGAGCACAAGGACACAAATGCATTCAGTACGGCAGCTAGCGCTTCAAATGCTGCAAGATAGACCTCAGCAGCAGCCTGGTCAGAAACATTTATAGTGAATTAGTACAGTGTGATGATATTCCATAGATGATACAAGACAGTTCATAGCTTTACACAGTTCATGCATCTTATCAAACTTGAAAATTCGTCAAAAGGGCATTACCTCAGAATTACAAATTTGAGATGATATGGTATGCTGGATGAACTTCCAAAAGAAAGCCAATGCTAATTTGAGTTCACCAACACCACTAGTGACTTGAGCACAGTATGACGAGATCAACCCAATAATTTTTACCAACGTTACCTGCTCATCATAAACACCGGAATTAAACTTTTTCAATGTTGTAGACGTGTTACTACAAGGAACTGAGCTTTTGGAAATTTGTATGTAATTGTCCTACGAAACAAACAAGAAGAAAAGAAATCATACAGCTTCTAGTACAGCTGTTGTAGTAGGAACAGATAGCCGGCGTTGACTTGGACCCCCAAGTTTTCCTATGACAGAACCAGACAGAGCACCATTCTCCACAATAGTGTGAGACCAGAATATCGAACAAGATGAATCAGCAAATGAAATCAGCTCCTTCTGTATTGTCAAGCCAGGGAAGAAACATCATAGTAAGCCAACTTAACGAGAAGACAATTATATCATTGTTTATCATGAAAATTTGAAGTGTTGGCACATTGTTTTCTGTTTACCAGTATCGATAAGAGAACAACAGCAAACTTTTCATTAGTACTGCCATTCTCAACAGAGCCAATGCACGACTTGCTTTTCACCGAAGAACTAAGCTCCGAAATTCCATCTTGCATGTTCTGGAGCTCTAAAAGCATACTCAGAATAAAGATTAAAAACTTTGCAGGTGCCCGTTCTAAATGGTTCTTCTCTTGGAAAAATTTAGCGCCACTATTTTGCACAAACTGCAGAAGGGATTGTCAAATTTGCAACACATTACACCTAAAAGTATCCAATGTGGAAAATAACTACCAGGAATTTTTAGCTGACAGGTCAAAATGAAACTCAAGGAACACAAACCATTATGATATCGGTGAGATGTTCTTCATCATTAATTGTGAGGAAAAATAATCTTGTCCATCGTTTTGTTTGGGATTCCCATGCCTCCAAGTCTTCATCATCAAAACCCTCAACATGATCACTAATAAATCCTTTCAGATACTCATAAAGGCTCGCCAGAAGACGAGTGCCATCAGTACAAAAACTGTTGGAAGTCTTTCTGTTGCACCCTCGGAGCCATTCTAGCATCATTTTGCGCAATGAACCTAAAATAAAAAGCACATGATGTTAGGCGATGACCTTCCATCTACTTCCCATATGTGAAAAGTCTCCCACTCACCATCATGGTCAGTAAACTCCCGAGGAATTGCTGAAACAAACTGCAATAGTGTTCCAAGAGGAACATGGCAAGGCATCACCACTGAAGCAGCAGTTTCTAACACTTTTTGATAAACTAGGAAATGGAAAAAAAGACAATTCAAAGAATGAGTTTTAGTGTGATCAATATCATGAGCGAACCCCCAAAATGACAATTCCACATACATATGATTAAATCTGACAAGCTACTGATTAGCGACCTCGAATTCGGTATTTATGATTAAAATGTTGTCTGCTGCTCTCTGCAACAAACTTCAAGACATCCAGTATATGTGCCATATCATCTTGACTTAAATGTTCACTCGAAGGTTCATGGGGAGTCCCAGAGAATCTATCTTCGATATGCTCCATTTCCTTGTTCCCGTATCCTCCAACCACATATGCTGTAGAAACAATGCATTGTACGAGAGCCATAAATCCAGCCCTACCAAAAGACTGTTTCTTTGCAAGAGATGCCAGGTTGATCAAAAATACAACCCGATTCCTATGAAATGAGTAAACAGTTAGACAAGCATAATGATAAAACTTTATGCTTTAATAATTCACAGACCCTCAAGAACATATCCAGCCGCACATGACCAATAACATATATATATCAAAGCAACAACAAAAAAAACTCTAGCAAAACCATAAATAAGATGAAATAATAACTTGAGGCACCCTACCTTGGGTTGAGGCAACTGGTGTACGCACACACAAATTGAGCTGCACCTTCTATTGTTCTTGAGGTGTAGATTCCTTTCATCCCTGAAAGGGCAGAATAAACAAGGAATATTTGCAGTTAACGCTTCGGCAAGATGACAGTAAAACAATGCACCAGAAGAGTTCCAATACAATTTATGAAAGACATCGGTATACATTTCTCCAAGAAGCACCTACCAAAATCCTTGTGGTGTACAGAATCATTCAAACCCTCTATGAAAGGCCCAAGAACGAAAGTTTGGGACATTGATTGTGTACATGTTTTGTATTTTCTCCACTTGATCCCCAAAAAAGATTCCATTACCGTGCACCTGACTACAGTTAAAAAAAAGATGAATTAGCAAAAAATACTGATATGAAATGAGGTATATATCAATCAAAATGTGTTGCCAACAGAAATGCTTTATGCATGAGTAAAAGAGAAGTTTGGCAGAAATGGGACAGATACTGATTTTATGTGATGAACAAGTGTAAAAAATTTTGAAATCTAATTACACAATATGTTCCACAAGCAAACAGTACCTAGAGGGTTATCATGACGAAAGCCCCGATTCCAAAGAACCTCTAGCCAATCAAATATTTCAGTTTCTTCATCTGGAGTTTCCATGTAACCTTGATGAGACGATTTAATTAACAAATCAATCTGCGAGGTAAATTAAAAAAGCAATGAGCAGAGGAGACAAAGCATCAAGAGCAGAAAATGTAAATCACCAGAGAAATAAAAAACCTGACCTGGTTACTCCATGCTGCTTCTACAAGATGAGTGCCGTACTCTTCAAGCATCTCATACAGGAGCACAAAAGCCTGCCACTGCTGCTGACTAGTCAACCCAGAGTCAACAGAGCCATAAAATTCTCCCACACCGAGTGACTTGGCTTCCTTTTCTGCCCAGGTTTCCTTTTTTGTCATAGCACGATGAACTGAATTCCCTTCGGGCTTCTTCTTAGTCACTTCACTTATGGATAAAATTGATTTGAGTATATGCAATGACTGCTTCCTTACTAAGCTCTCATCAACAACCTGAAAGGAAATGTTTTGTACTCATGGATGATCCTATTGTGGAAATTGGAGAGTCTGTAAGAATATGGGGTATTTTGCCATACCAAGCCTTTCTTGATTTCATCCCAAAACTCTTGTTCGGATCTTAAGTCAAATTCAACAGGATCTTTTTCTGAAACAAAACTTTCGGTGGTTTCGTCCGTCCAAGAGCCAGAAGAAAGACACAAAGAGAGGACACTGTAAGCATCCCTTCTCTCTATCGATCCCACCGAGAACAGCTTCTTGCAGCATTCCCAGATTCTTTTCTTGAAGCCATTCCTGGAGTTCAAAGCTTTAAAAATCATACAAAAAGATAAAACGAAAACTACTAAAAGCACATGACTTTTTTGGTTCTTAGCCTCACCTTGAAAGTATGTACATATTTCCTTTATGTGAGATCTTCAGAGAGGACTGAAAAGAGAATGCCTTGAAAATAGCAGGGAGGAGGAAACTAACAGCGCATGAACGATGCTCTAAACTATGAGACAAAAGCCGCTCAGTCGTATTACACAAATCCCAAAGTATACCAACAGCAAAAATTTCCACCTTTGGAGCTGCTTGGTGACTTTGAAAAGCAGCATTCAGTATCAAATTTAGGAGATGGCACGACAGTGGAATTGGAAATGATCCAGACAAAGACGCAATGTAGCTTTCATCCATATTTATTGTATTCAAAGAATCACGAAGCAACAGCTCGCCCCATTCGATGAAATCTGAGTCTTCGTGTTGAAGCATTCCCATCGAAACACCAACTGATCTCAGTAAAAAAGGCACCAAGCTCACTCCCAACGTATCCAATACACTAGTCTCGATCACTACATCAAAGAAGGATTCTACAATCTGATACAACCAAACAAAGAAATCAAAACGATGATCATAAGCTCGAGAAGATATGACTCTGAAGATTTATACCTTATTAAGCATATCCAAATCATATGCACGAACCATCTTCATAAGTGGAATAAACACCCTCCACACAAATAACTGGAACGCATTATGATTATCCTCAGTACCAAAACCTGCTTCAACCTCAATTAATCAAATTCTCGAATCTCAAACACACCAATACATATATAAAGATTCAAATTCAAACTCACAAAAATTCTTTAGTAGATGACAAAGCCCAGCCACCAATGAAGCAATGTGGTTGCATTCATCAGAATCAAATCTCTTCTCCCCATTTATCGTGTCCTGTTAAAAAACATGAAAGAAGCATTTTCAAATCTTGTGACCCAAAACGAAAATAACCCATGAAACAAATCAATCAATCAATACCTCGAAACGAAAAGGGAATTCGTCGATGAGTGATTCGAAGAGGGTCGAGGGAGATACGCCTGTGGAGCTTAAAACACAGTCGAGAAAAGCAGGAACAGCTGTTGGAGGAACCTGTTTGAAGCTCGACGACAGTGAAGTAATAATCACAGAGGAATCCATTTCAATTGAAGCTCGAAACTTCCAAAAATCCCTTCTCTTAAAACCCTTTTTGGCTCTTACTTTCAAATAATTTTCATGGCTTAAGGACTGATAAACCCTAGTCGTATGATAAGAGAAAAAATAGATTATTTGCAAATCTGTCCTTACACTTCTTTTATTTTTCATGTATAGCCTAATAGTATTGGTTCGGATTAATCTTATAAGGTTGGGCCTTATTTTATTGGGCCGGAGGATGGTACGTAGAGAGTAAGAAAAAAAAATATCCGGCTAATTTCGGGGTATTGAACCCGACGTGAATCGAACACGCAACCTTCTGATCTGGAGTCAGACGCGCTACCATTGCGCCACGGATCCGGATGAATATAATCCTCATTTATATGTTATTATATTTAGTTTAATTTCTAAGTCTTCATTTCTTTCGTTTTTCAATAAATTTGTACTAGTATTCCTAACGATTAATCTATGATTATATAAGAAGAAAGCTATGATGGATGACAAAGAAAAAAAAAATGATAATGGCGGAGATATATGTCTCGATATATTTTTAATTTTTTTAAAGTTTGTGTTATTTTAGAAAAACAAAAATCAAAATTTTGATAATGTTGAACTACAACCTTCTTCGTTTAATAAACTATGTTAATAGGTGATCTAATTGTTTTTCTATAGATTTATATATGATGATGCTGATTTAGCAAGTGTCGTTCTGTTTATTAGTAAAATGTATCAAAATTTTGTAATGTTAATTACAAGATACATCTTCATTTATGTTTGTGAACATAAAAAATTGTACCAACAAATTAGGGGTGTTAGACGTGAAAACTACTACCATGAGTACGGTATGCACCATTCATTGGTCTTTTCTTAGAAAAAAATGTTCTTAAAGAGAAATTTCAAAATGTGGATGGTTTTAGCTGTGTAAAAACAGAATTATTGATATAGATTTGGTTCGGCTTAATCTTATAAGGTTGGGCTTTTTTAATTGGGCCGGAAGAATGGTACGAACATGTAACGAAAAAGTAAAAAAAAAAATATCCAATATATTTTGGGGTATTGAACCCGACGTGAATCGAACATGTGACCATAAAAAAGTGTGTTAACATCAGAAAAAAAAAACTACACAAACTGAAATTGACAAGGGAAGATTACCTTCTTCAAGATGAGGAAAAGTGATACTTTTGACACTTCCATATGGTCTAAGAAAATAGGTTCACTACGAAAACTCCCAGTAATTCGAAGTGAATGAAGGCTCCCAACACAATCTCAAGTTAATATCAATTTTGAAACCAGATACATAAAAACACACAAAAATATTTGAAATTTTGTGTTTGGTTTTTATTTTTGTTTGTTTGTGTGAGTAGCTCGTGCGAAAAAAGTTCAAAAAACTAATCTCATGATTACATTTACCAAAAACAACTATGTAAAAGAACCTTGAGAAAAGAGAGAAACGTTACAAAATAATATATATCTGGTTATTTGGACCCTAATAGTTTACGTTTTGAAGATCGTTCGGCAAAGGTCTAAGAAGATGGGTTCACTACAAAAAGTGATACTTTTGACACTTCCATATGGTCTAAGAAGATAGGTTCACTACGAAAACTCTCAGTAATTCGAAGTGAATGAAGGCTGGCAACACAATCTCAAGTTAATATCAATTTTGAAACCAAATACATAAAAAACCACAAAATGAAATCCGAATTTACTTATTTGGACAACGAAAAAGGTAAACAAGTTGCTCGATCAACTATTGATGCAATTCCTGAGGCCCTACGTAGAAGGCACTGCAGTTCCAACTTCTCCTATCCATACAATCCGGGATGTTTACTCTATATCTCCTGAAATTCTGACCGGTAAAACAATCTATACTTTTCTTTTAGTTTTCTCGCCGGAAAACCAAAGTCCCGTAATTCTTGTTGTGTTCTGTTACTTTAGTTGTTTCTCCGGAAAACAATTCTTGTTTCGTTCTTTTCCTTTAAATATTTTCGCTGGAAAACAAACAGTAGCAATCCCGTCTATGACTTTTCTTTTGCCGGCAAAACCAACGGATGGTATCAGTATTGTCTTTCTTGTTTCGCAGGCCAATATGAGCAATGCACCGATAGGGGAGAATGGTTCTTATTCGCTACAAACAAGTATCCGGATTCTTGTTCATCTACCGATCGTGGTGTTTGGAAGAAGAATGGATTCGTCAAGAAGGTATATTTCAAAGATAACGTTGTGGGCGCAGGATTTTCATGATTGGAGGATGGAAGAGTATTCGCTGATTAACAAGGTATAGCTTCTACAGTTTCAGCTTCACTATATATTTTTATGTACTTGTAGTATTTCAGTTTCAGAACTGACTTTTCAGATATTTTGCATGCACAGTCAAAAGCAATACTTGCAAAGTCGTAGTAATACAATAAAATATATAAAAAAGTTTGGTAAAACGACCAATATTATCCAGCCCGCCCTAGTTGGTCTTGAGCATTGGTAATTTGAAATTGGTCTTGAGGCAACGACCACCATTAGTTACAATGAATCTCTTGGCAATGGGGTTTCGAAGAATAACCGAACAACGTTCACACCCTCTTCTGTTAGTGAGTCCAGAGAATTCCAATGTGTCTTTAGCCATCATAACCTCAAGATTCCATCCGCCGAATGAGCTTCCACAGAGTTTTAAGGCCTTCTCTGCATCACTTTGCAGATCAACGAAAGCATATCTGCAGAACAAAAAGAGAGTCAATCTTAAAGTTTGTATCCCTAAACTTTGAGATGTCAGAAGAAGTCACAAACCCTATGGTAGCACCGGTTTTACACTCTATGGGAACAAAAACCCTTGTGACTAGTCCACATGTACCAAAAAGTTTCCTCAATGCGGTCTTGATATCATCCCTGGGAAGGGAAGGATCAAATCCCCTAACGAAAATGGTATTCTCCCTTCTGTTGATTACAGCCGACTCTTTGCTTTCGTAACAGCACTCATATGTCGCTAATTCCTCCTCATTTTTCTTCTCTGGGGTGGTTTCTTTCTCCTTTAGACAAAACAAGATATTATCAAATGAGCTATAAAGTGTAAAGTATATGTTTCTCAACCTACAATACAAATATACAAACAAATACAAGTTATACGACTCCATATTAAAGAAAGAAACAAACAAATAGAACCTTGAATGAAATCACTGGTAGACCGACCTGTATCAGTAAAGTCTCGTGTAGTTTTTTCACACTTTGAGTCATCTCTTTGAAAGATTTCCTCAAATTTTTCATTTCCTGCCATGAATAAGATCATTGCAGCAAAACCAAATCATACTCGAAAGGTGAAAGTTTTCATTTTCATAAGTAAAACGCAAACCCTAATAGCAGCTAAGCAAAGGCAGAATCTGACCTTGATCTCAGATGTCATCTTCTGCTTCTTCCGCTTTACTTTTCTAATAGGACTTTCACCAGATTTCTCATTCTGCAGCTCTCTCTCAGCTAAACGAACCAAAATTAACACAAAACGTTCAAATTAACACAGTTGACATTAGCATAAAACGTTCGATCTCAAAAAAAGAAACCCAAATTTCTTACCTTCCTGCAAAGGCTTCATGCCCTTATTCGCAGCAGCTTCAACATCGGTGGATGTGGAGCATCTTTTGAGTCTCTTGCCTTCCTCCATGCCCTCTACAGAAGATGAGATGAAAAGAGAGAGCGGCTAGGTGAGATCCCTAGAATTAAAACAAAAAGTTCTTCTTTTATTCTATTGTGGGCCGAATTTTTGCTGAAAGATTAAAAAAAAGTTAAAAATTGTTTCGGTTATGGGTCACCGTTGGATCGCCGGATCTTTGTGTGGTTCGAAATTTGTGATTTGGTTTAGGCAGCAAATCTCAAGGGGCTAATCTACTTTTACTTGTTACTTACTATGTCTCGATATATTTTAAATTTTTTTAAAGTTTGTGTTATTTTAGAAGGAAAAAAAAACCAAAATTTTGATAATGTTGAACTACAACCTTCTTCGTTTAATAAACTATGTTAATAGGTTATCTAATTGTCTTTCTATAGATTTATATATATGTTATACTGATTTAGCAAGTGTTGTTCTGTTTATTAATAAAATAGATCAAAATTTTGTCATTGACGCCGATGGTGTGTTAGATGATGGTGAAGCCAGACAGAACTCAAACTGATTTCGTAGATTCGGGAAAACCGCCGCCGATGATGTCTGCGATATCAACTACTCTAAAAATGTATATCAGAGGCAAGAAGATGAATTTTACCAAGTAAAACTAATTATATATAGAGGCTCGGCTTTTGGAGGGGTGCATTTGCACCGGCATCCACGATTTTAAAACTAATTTCTAAACTTTTTTTTTTCAAAAAAATAATTAGATATGGTTTTTAAAAAAAAAAAATTTGCATCGGACATCTTTGAAAGTTGAGCCTAATAATATATTACTAGGTGACTTCCCACGTTATACGCGGGATAATAATTTAAAAATAAATTTTTATTATCTCATACTTTCTATATCAAATTAATTGATGTTTTAGAAAAAAAAAATTTATATCAAATTAATTGATATTTTAGTTTTTCTAGGTTAAAAATTAATATATTTTTTTATCTTTTATGATTATTTGAATTTTACAATATTTTTTGTGATAAGTTGAATTAATTATATTTACATAATAAATTATTGTTTAATGTAGAAAGTATGTAAAAATTATATTATTTATGTTGTTTTTTTAATGTATGTGCAACATCCTTAAACTTCATCTAAAGTGATACAAATTGAGTATTAAAATACTTTATCCACGTCATACCTAATTGTAAAAAATATTTTCAAAATAAAATAACATACTTTGTGTCTTAGAATTCGAAAAAAGTATTTGATATAGATTCTTCAATTTACATATTTTTTTGGATCAAATTTCAATATGTAAGAAAAAATAGTAATTAAACATTTTTAAATTTTGGTAATTAAAAGAATACGTATTTTTTTGATAATTCAGTCACATAATTTGGTATGTATTTATTTAGGAGAATTTCAAAAATACCACTTTTGAAATATCATTTTGCAAAAATGCCACTATGAGTTGTCTATTTTCAAAAATGCCACAAATTAATGATTTTTTAACACTTAAATCTTAAAATTTTAAACTTTAAAAATAGTTTTGATCCTAACAAACTCTAAACCCTCAAAACTAAACCGATATTTTGAATAAATGATATAATATTAGTGGCATTTTTGAAAAGATTTTGAAAATGTGGCATTTTTGAAAAATAGAAAATTCACCTCTGCAAAGTATCCGAGACCATGACGTATCTGCAAAATAGTACAAACGATCGCCTACTTTAAAAGAAGAAAAAAAATAATTACACACATATGAACGTATAATTTTAAACAAACATTAAATAAAAAAACAGTTAGAGCATAATAACCTCCAAGAGCTCGACTTCGAATCCCAAACAAAACGGAAAGAATAACCCATTGAATAACAAAGATTAGATCGCTCTCTCCTTAGACATTGACATAAAAAACCATCTCGAGGAAGTAGCTAAAATAGTTAACAAAGGATATAATTGTTACACACAAAATTAAAGAATAAACATATAATAAGAGAGATGAGGTACACTCACTGATCTAGCAAGATACAGCATAGGGTTAGTCAATCTCCAAGACCTCAACGACAAATCGAAAATAAAAGGCGAAGAGATACCTAATGTTTTAAATTTTTTTTTTTAGGAATAGGTTATCAAGAGATGACAAACATAAATATAAAAGTAGTTTATCAAGAGATAACAATCATAAATATACGAAAAACGATTCTAATCATAATTTTTGTTTACCTTCTATGTAAAGAACACTCATGTATCCAAACGAAGGATCATATATTGAAGATGGGAGAACCAATACACCATGCAAATATCCTACACAAAATAAAAATAAAAATATCAGTAAGGTATTAAAGATCAATCAAATACTAATGTTTAACAAAATAATACTATAAAGAACATAAATATCAGCAATAAAAATACCATAAGACGGATATACTATTAGCAATAAAAATACAATAAGACGGATAGACTATGCGGCAGACAAACTCAACGTTCACAGGATAGACTCGTCTAGAAAAATAGGGATTCCAAATAAAATATTCAGGTAGATGAATATAAAATAAAAGATCTAAATAGAGAGAATTCAAATAAATACGTAAATATACGTATAATTAAGAGATTTATAATAATAGATAGGCGATAGAATAACCTACGTACCCAAGACCATGACGTATCTGCAAAGTAAAACACAAAACAACAACATAAATCATTATAATTCGCTATTAATATTATATCAGAATATATTAAGAATCAGGGTACATATACAAAGAATTTATCAAAAGAGTTAACAGACAACTAAAATTTATAAATAAGAAGATCAAAGAATATTAGAACATTATAATATATTATTAGGAAATTATCAAAACTCGTTACAAACCATAGGAAACATACGAACGTAATATATGAGAGCTGAAACATAGCAGAACATCAAGCCTAATAAATACCGTAGTCAAATAATGATTTGCAATGAACCGAAGAAGCATATATATATACAAAAATTTTAGGGTTTCACTTATATGATAATCTCTCATCAAATAAATAAAATAAAAAATAATTTTTATATACGATAAGATAATAATGGAAGATTACCATTACATTTTGAATATATCCAAAAATAAATATATTTTTTTAAAACATATGGGTCATACGAAAATAATCAAAAAAAAAAAGGTCCAAACCCAATAAACATAAATCAGACGGATTATGAGTATTTTGGTCTAAAAAAATCGATGGCAAGGGGCGTAAATACAGCGATTTTATTAATGGCATTACGGTAATTTCAAGTCTGAAATTCGCTGTGAGACCGTCACGTAAGAAAAGGGTATTTTGGTCTAAAAAAATCGATGGCAAAGGGTGTAAATACAACGATTTTATGAATGGCATCACGGTAATTTCAAATCTGAAACTCGCTGTGAGACCGTCACGTAAGAAAAATCACCTCTCAAATATAGTATAAGATATTTTGTAAATAAATAATCGAATTATATATATATTCATAATAATTAAATCATAAAAAAATATCGAATATATCCATTAGAAATAAAATTCACATAAAGACAACATTAAAATACGATGTAATAAAAATTCAACTTTAATTACTTTTCTAATAATATAATAGATACAAAGATTTAGTGTACGTATTCATATAACATTACATCCTCTCTCATCACATACATTTGCCTAACACAACATCAAAGGTCACCCATCAACGTATAAATTTATACACACACATCAGTGATGGTTTTCTGAGTTTTTGTTTACTTTTGACTTTTCAACACAAGAAGATTCAAGGCTAGAAAACGACTAATTGATAATTAATCTAACTTTAATCTAAGTAACAGAGTCAAACGTAATACATAAAATCATTGCTTTTAATCAGCTATATTCAAATCCTATATATACTCATAGAGAAAACAGTTAGAGCTCAAGAAGTAGTAGGAGCAGCGAAATTCGTACCCAAGACTTTGTGTAGAAGAAGCCTTCAGGTTGCACCTGAAATAAAGTTTTATTCATGAACATCGAACAAAGAAATGTTTACGTGATCTTTTGAAAAGACAAACTCAAAAAATTCTATATACAAGGCGGATATATCTTTGTTTAATTATCTTAATTTAAAAACCAAAAAGTAAACTACACAACCAGATGAATGATGGATGAGAAAATTGATTTCTTTCTCCAACCATCCTAACTATTGCAAGCAGTTTCTCAGAATTTTAGAGGATTTCCAACTTCTGCCAAATATAACAATAGGTTATATTAATATCTATCCAATTCGTTTCTCAAAAAAACAAAAAAAATATCTATCCAATTCTCAGAAGAGTGAGATATTTCTTATGCAAGTTCCTTCTTATATTATGTTGTATTGTTGGAAACCATCTATAACAAAGGTTTTCAAAAACTAAAAATCAATTTATATGAAAGTTTTAAGTTTGCCGGAAAAAAGTAGAACGGCTTATAAAATGGGAGAAGTCGCACGTGTGAAACTCGTTAGCAAAGAGGAACACGACAGGAACACCTTGTTACGCTCCGGTCTACTTGTACTACTACTCAACATCCTCTTCAATGCTGATGACGTCATTGACGTTGATCTCCGATCACCTCTCGATGATCTTCTCATCAATTATAACCTCTCCGATCATCGTCGTTCTTCTCCGGCTGTAAACAGTGAGAAGAAAACCAACTTTTGTTTATCACGCGGATCACTCTTCACAACCGTCGATTAAAACAAATCGAACGGCTCTTATCCTATCTACAAGGATAGCCGTTGGATTGAAGAATAAAATCGGATGGTTCAAAACTATCCTTCATTACACACTAGTAGTACATTACACACAGACTACACAGTAGCCACCCGTGAGGAATTGTTTAAAACTATCCTTATTGGATGGTTAAAACTATCCTTCATTCTTGTATATATAAACACTCACACTATCTCAATAATTGAAGTATCTATTGAGTTATAGAAATCATATATTATTATTGACAGTGATGCTCCTTTATATACACAAAGGAGGAGATCTCTTTACAACGGTAGAGAATATATAAGAGTAATTACAGGGCTGATTATATCAATTAGAGGAGGTGTCTTGATCTGTCGTATATCGTGTTTCCTTATTCTATCACACCCCCTCAAGACGGAAGGCCGGAGGAAAGTCCGATCTTGACAGAAAGTGTTTGAAATCGAGCTTGTGACAGTGGCTTTGTTAGAGCATCGGCGAGTTGATCTGCAGAAGTGACATGTGTGACGCGTAACTGACCATTCTGAACAAATTGTCGGACGAAGTGATAGTCCAATGCTATATGTTTCATCCGTAAATGAAAAACTGGGTTGGCGGCGAGATAAGTTGCCCCAATATTATCGCAATATATGACAGGCTTGGTGGTGACGTTGATGCCGAGTTCTGTTAGGAGAGACGAAATCCAGCATAGTTCAGCGGTTGTTGAGGCAAGGGCACGGTATTCTGCTTCGGTGGACGATCGTGCAACACCAGTTTGTTTCTTAGAAGACCAAGCAATCGGATGACTCCCAAGATAGACGACATAAGCGCTTGTAGAGGTGTAGTCATCTTTGTTTCCTGCCCAGTCAGCGTCGGTAAAGGCATGAAGATCCGGTTTGTTGGCGGCTCTGAAATAGATCCCATGAGACATAGTGCCTGAGAGATAGCGGAGAAGGCGTTTGACAGCCGACCAATGCTCTGTTGTAGGGCGATGCATGAATTGGGAGAGCTTGTTTACGGCAAAGGAAATGTCAGGTCTTGTAAGGGAGAGGTATTGAAGGCTGCCGACGATAGTACGATACTCTGTGGCATCATCCAAGCTGATTCCTGAGAGTAGTGTAAGCGTTTTATTTGCCTCCATTGGCGTGGAGACAGGTCTCGCATTTGTCATATTTGTTTTGTGTAATAAATCTGCAATGTAACGATGTTGTGTTAGATGTACGCCTTGTTTTGTACGAGTTACCTCAATACCTAAGAAATAAGACAAATCACCCAAATTTTTAAGAGAAAAACCAGTAGAAAGGGAATCGATAAACCGTGAAATATGTGTGCGGCTATTGCCCGTGATGATGATGTCATCAACGTATACGAGCATGTAGAGAAGGGTATCATTCTGATTGTAGATGAACAATGAAGCATCCGCAGCGGAGTTTTTAAATCCCGATTGGAGGAGAAATGTGCGGAGCTCATTGTACCAAGCCCGTGGAGCTTGTTTTAGGCCATATATCGCTTTTTGTAGTTTGCAAATAGCATCGGGATTGTCTTTGTCTTGAAAACCCGGTGGTTGCGTCATATAGACTTCTTCGTGAAGATGACCTTGCAGAAACGCATTATTGACATCAAGTTGTCTCATGGGCCAATCCCTTGTGACAGCCGTGCTAAGGACAATACGAATGGTTGCCGGCTTGACAACGGGACTAAATGTTTCGTGATAGTCGATTCCCGGCTGTTGGTTGTAGCCTTTAGCTACTAAGCGCGCCTTATATCTATCAATAGATCCGTCCGGTTTTCGTTTAATGGTAAACACCCACCTGCAACCAACAATATTAGATGCATTAGAAGAGTGAACAAGATTCCAGGTGTGATTACGAATCTGCGAGTTGATTTCCTCACTCATGGCTTTACGCCAATGAGGAGTTTTTAAGGCTTCTGCCACTGTTCGTGGTATGATTTCAGACGTTGGTGTAACCGTGGTGTGAAGATTAAGACGTTGAACTGGTTTCTTGGGACGATTGCTTTTGCGCGTGGGGAGAGGCGGAGGAGGAGGAGGAGGAGGAGGAATTGGGGCTGCAACTTCCGGAGGAATTGGGGCTGCAACTTCCGGAGTAATTGGGTCTGCAGCTTCCGGAGTATTAGAGGGAGCAGGGGACAGAGCCTTCGGAGGTGTTGTCGAAGCAGAATCGGGCGAAGATGAGGATGGCGTTGGATGTGGTAAGAGAGGGGAAGGCTGATCCAGAGATGGTGTTTCCGTGACCGGTAGAGAACGTGAAGCTGGCTGAGAGACCACAGTAACTAAAGGAAAAACACTATTTGTTTCATTAGATGTATCGTTAGTTTCATCAATTCGAATAGAATTTCTAAGAGAGAACGGAAAAATGGTTTCATGGAAAACAACATGTCGGGATGTATAAACCCGCGAGGTTGCCTTGTCAAGACAAAGATAGGCACTCTGTGAAATAGAATACCCTATAAAAACACATGGTGTTGAACGTGCATCAAGCTTGTGCGACGCATAGGGGCGTAACCATGGGAAGCAGAGACATCCAAAAACTCTTAGTTTTTGATAGTTTGAAGGATGACCAAATAATCGTTGAAAAGGGTTTTGAAAATCTATTGTTGGTGTGGGCATACGATTAATAAGATAAACCGCTGTACCAAATGCATAAGTCCAATAGGATTTTGGCATCGACGCATGAGATAGTAAAGCCAAACCAGTCTCGACGATATGGCGATGACGCCGTTCAGAAATACCATTATGTTCGGGCGTGTGAGGAGGGCTGGTCATATGCGAAATACCTTGACTAGAGAGGAATGTCCGAAGACCTATGTATTCACCCCCATTGTCGGTATATAGAGTTCTCAATTTGAGTGAAAATTGATTTTCCACCAAACTTTTGAACGTTGTAAACACCTTAAAAACCTGAGATTTTTGTTTTAAAGGATACAACCAAGTGTATCTAGTAAAATGATCAACAAAGATAATGTAATACTTGAAACCATCAATAGAAATAAGCGGAGATGTCCAAACATCAGAAAATACAATGTCAAGTGGCCGAGAGGATTGTAAAGTAGACGTATTGAAAGGCAACTTGTGCATTTTATTAATAGAACAAGCAGTGCATGGCTGAGCCAGCAAAACATTTGAAGAAACTGGTAATTGAAATTGAGAAACGAGTTTTTGAAGAATAGATAAAGCCGGATGTCCGAGGCGTGAATGCCAATCGGATAAAGTAGTTTTAATAGTTGAAGCAAAAGCAAGAGATGGACGTGTTGAAGAAGAGAGTTTGGGCCACTCAGAGGTGCCATTGTTAGGCTTGCCTTCCAGACAAAGAGCCCCCGTTTGTAAATCCCGGACCTGAAAGTACGTAGGTGTAAACGTAACAGCAACATCATTAGTCTTACATAGCTGAAAAACAGAAATTAGATTCTTATCGAGTGATGGAACACATAAGACATCATTAATAAAGAAAGGGCGTGTATAAGAGGGAGTAGAAAAAGAACCAGAGTGCGTAATTGGTATAGCCGAGCCATCACCAAGAAGCACGTCATCACCTCCTCCATATGGACTGTGAGCCGAGAGGTTGCCTAGGTCAGCCGTCATGTGGTGAGAGGCACCAGAGTCTAGAAGCCAGGTTGAGGAATCTGACATCAACGCAACGTTAGCTCGAGGTTGCCATGGTTTAGCATTGGAAGATTGTTGCCACGGCTGGAAAATTAGAGGTTGCTGTTGATAGGGCTGTGTCCACGGCTGGGCAGATTGTGTGCCTCGAACCATACAAAACTCGGGATAGTACTTTGCACTGTGTCCTTGGACACTACAAGCTTGACATTTACCCAGGTATGGTATGGAAAACCGTTGCTTATTTGTGTTGTTGTTGTTGCTGTAGGGACGAGGCTGAAAGTTAGAGCGATACTGATTGTTATTGTTGGAACGATGTTGCTGTCGGGATCGAGTATCAACAGCGTTAGCAACAATAGGAGTAACAGAGGAAGAGTCATTGCAGATAATCATTGCTTCGCGATTTAACAGGCGCTCATATAGTTCGGTGTATGAGATCGGGTTGTCTCTACCATTGATCGCATCAATCTCTGGCTTGTATTCCTCGCCAAGGCCAGCAAGTATCTGTTCCGTTAAATCTTCAGGATCTATCGGCTTGCCGAGGAGAGCAAGATCGTCAGACTTTGCTTTCATGGTCCGGAGGTATTCGGTGATGGAGTTGGTACCCTTGACACAGGTTTTGAGTTGATATTTGAGTTGACGGATATGGCCACGAGTAGGATTGCCAAAGGCTGCAGCAAGGCTGTCCCACACCTCTTTTGTGGTCGTTGCGGTAGAAACTAGCGATTGAGTGGCTTGAGAAATCGCACCAATCATCGAACTGTAGAGGAGGCGATCTTGACGTCGCCATGGAGCGTAAAGGGGATTCGTCGTAGATGCACCATTGACAATGGTTGTCGGGGCTGGTGGGATGCTGGAGTCATCAATAAATTGTTGAAGTTCATGACCCTCAAGGAGAGCACGCACTTGAGAACGCCACATGAGGTAATTCGAACTGTGGAGTTTTGTAACACTCGACATGTTTACAGACAAAAGAGTGCTTTGAGGATCCTGTGCATTGAACACTGATGTGCGTTCAGCCGTAGAATCAGAAGCCATAATCTAGAGAGGACAAAAAAAAATTGAGATTTTGATGAAAGAAAACTTGTGTTCGAAGACGAAGAAGAGAGAGAAGACAGAAAGCGGTGGAAGAAAAATTGAAAAGACTAGGTAAAATCTAATGTGGCTCTGATACCATATTGAGTTATAGAAATCATATATTATTATTGACAGTGATGCTCCTTTATATACACAAAGGAGGAGATCTCTTTACAACGGTAGAGAATATATAAGAGTAATTACAGGACTGATTATATCAATTAAAGGAGGTGTCTTGATCTGTCGTATATCGTGTTTCCTTATTCTATCAGTATCCTCTTTCATTACACATTACACACAATAGCCAAATAAATTATATATTTCTCAATCAATGTCGGCTAGTGAGGAAGGAGAGGGATCGAGCAATGGAGGAACCAGTCGTCACAAGGAGATCTTTTTCTGTTTAGTTAAACTACTTTACTAAATTATTTATTTTTCATAGAAATGCTCGTTAGTGCTTACAGAAAATGCTTGCATTGGCTAGTTCTTACAAAAATTGATTATCCATGAGATTATCAACTCATTACTATGTTACATCATCTCTTAAAATTGCTATAATTTATCTTGTTTTTACAACACTCTACATGTGTTAAATCATCGCTTGAAATTGTTAAATCAAGGTTAGACTTTCATGCTTTTTAATTTACATATTTTCTCCTAATCCATGGCATGAAATTAGACAAATGAGGATACAACTCAAAGAGATTGGCAAACTAGTCCAGTGGTCAAAACACCAATTTACATACAAAAGCGGATCTACTCGAATCTTTTAGCAAGTGGAAGGTATATGATGTTTTTATAAATTTAATTGGTTTTTGACAATTTTTTATTTTGGTGAGAAAATGGTTTTTTTTCTTACAACTGCTAAATATCTTTTGATTTTGTTCCTTATTTCAGTCCAACTTTGAAAAGATGGAAATTATAGGGTTAATTTATCGTATAACCCATAAAAACAAAATTAAGTCACTAAGTAACCAATTTTGTTCTATGTTGCACAATCACAACCATTAGATTTAGGTTAATTGTTAGTTTTTTTTTTTTTTTGATTATCCAACAAATTAACCCGAAATTATATGGTGTATTATTATTATTTGACTTTTTTCACATCAATTTTCCATTTCTACCTTTGTTTTTTTTCCCCCAAAATTAGTCAAATTAGGGACAAGAATAAAAAAAACTACGTAATAAACTATACAAAAATTTATTATACTACAAGGTCCCGTATATTCAGAATATTTCTTGTGAAGTGCCATTTTGACGAATTTTGAAAGAAAAAAATATATATAAGGAACAAAATCTAGATCCTAGATTTGTGAACTTCCATTGTTATGATCTGTAAAAATGAGAAAAGATAGGTCAATCTCGAAAGTGCTGATTTGACAAGTTAAATTGATAAAACAATGATGATAATCATTCTCAAAGTGGAGGTTTCAAGCTTACAGAAACAGAATTAGAATAAAAACAGTACGAAACAATATTTCAACAGATTCAGATTATTACAAAGCGAAAATTAAAATACATACAGTACAAAATTCTAGTTAACATTTCAACGAAAATGTCTACTTTTGAAATATCACTTTCAAGAATCGATCAGGCCTAAAACACACACAAAAAATTATATTAATATGATTCATCTTACAAAAGCAATTAGTTTATTTTTAACGAGAATATTTATTTTTATCTCCAACTCATAAACTTCTTCGATTAAGCATTGGTGCCGAGCCAAGCGGACAAACCCCCCATTTCCATGATCATCCCCGAATTCTCTTGCACCTCCCAAAATTCGATGGCTTCTCCATCATGTAATTATACTCCAAGCCCCGTTAGTAATGCACAATGTTGATTTAATCTCTCATTTAAATTTGTTTGACAATCCACGTATGTTGGAATAAATATTTTCTGAAAATATATTTTTCTATTTTAATATTAATTTATTTTCAATTATTTGAATTTTCTATCAAAAAGATTAATATAAACTTCTTACTTTTCAATCGTAGCCATTGAAACTTGGCAAAGATTCATATCCAATTGCCAAAGCTACTTCAGCTAGAAGTCTTACAATGCACCTCTCAAATTTTTCATGTTTGTCTTCATCATCTGATGCTAATGGGGGCCTACGACAGATGGTCATTCGCTAAACATAGTGTTGGGTCACGTAAGGGATATCACTTGCGAGATGGTCTATTGCACATGTTCATGTTAGATGTCGATCTTGAACATCATTAGATGTTAGAGTCGATCATGAACATACGATTATGATCTCCCAACTCCAGCTAAGCTTTGTAATGATGTTCATGATCGACATATAACACGAACATGTGCTATAGACCATCTCTCAATGCTATTTCTTACGTGATCCAACACTATGTTTAGTGAATGACCATCCGTCGTAGACCCCATTAGTATCAGATGATGAAGACAAACATGAAAAATTTGAAAGGTGCATTGTAAGACTTCTAGCTGAAGCACCTTTAGCAATTGGATATGAATCTTTGCCAATTTTTCAATGGCTACGATTGAAAAGTAAAAAATTTATGTTAATCTATTTGATACAAAATTGAAAGTAAATTAATATTAAAATAAAAAATATATTTTTAGAAAATATTTATTCCAACATATGTGGATTGTCAAGCAAGCTAATGTTAAATGAGAGACTAGATCAACATTGTGCATTAATAACGGGGCTTGGAGTAAAATTACATGATGAAAAAGCAATCGAATTTTGGGAGGTGTAAGAGAATTTTGGAATGGTCATTGAAATGAGGGTTCGTCCGGTTGGCTTGTCACCAACGCTTAATCAAAGAAGTTTATGAGTTGGAGATAAAAATAATATATTCTCGTTAAAAATAAACTAATAGTTTTTGTAAGATGAATCATATTAATATAGTTTTTTGTGTGTGTTTTAGGCTGATCAATTCTTGAAAGTGATACTTAAGAGAAGACATTTTCGTTGAAATGTTAACTAGAATTTTGTAATGTATGTATTTTAATTTTCGCTTTGTAATAATCTGAATCTGTTGAAATGTTGTTTCGTACTGTTTTTATTATAATTCTATTTCTGTAAGCTTAAAACCTCCGCTTTGAGAAAGATTATCATCTTTGTTTTATCAATTTAACTTGTCCAATCAGCGCTTTCGAAATTTGGCTTAACTTTTTCCATTTTTACAGAGCATAACAATGGCGGTTCACAAACCCCGATCAAAATTTCATTCTTTATATATATATATATATATATATATATATATATATATTTTCAAAATTAGTTAAAAATGCACCTCGCAAATAATGTACGAGACCTTGTAGTATAATGATTTTTTTGTATAGTTTATTAGATAGTATTTTTTTATTTTTGTCCCTTTGACTAATTTTGAAAGAAAAAAAAATCAGAGGTGGAAATGGAAAATTGATCTGGAAAAAAATCAGAGATGTAACTCAGAGTTACGTTTATGGTGGCTGACCTTCTCGACCACTACCAAATGCGTGGAACGTGCAGGCTACCTAACTCCATTTACCAGCATACAAACATGAATCCGAAAGCTTAACCCTAGCTCAAGTCGAATGAAACATGTGTTGGTATGGCTACTTATTAAATCAGGTGTATATACTCTATGCGTATTGGATATTTTGGAGCAAATTATATCCTCTATTTTTGGAGTGTTCAAAACATATTATTTTGTATGGTAAATAATTGAGTCAACCAAAAAATATGGTAAATAATTTATCTTTAAGATATGATTTGAATTTACGATAAATAAATAAAAATCTTGTTATTGACTTAATTAAAAATTTAAGAAATAACCGAAAAAAGCGTGCGAACTTTATCTATATAATATCAAATGCTTGTGTAAAACTTTTCTACAATGGTTATTCAAGAGCCATCAACAACAAAAAATCTAAAGAATAATCTACGTGTAGGAGAAAAAACAGTAGTATGCAAAATTTGGTTTTGTACCATTTCAACTTTTTTTTAGTTTCAAGTCAAGATTATTTGTTATAAGACTCTTCACTATATATAATCGTGAAATTGTATGCTGGATAGTGTTTTGTCAAAGAATAGAGTAAAATTACTTTTGTTTTTGTACGAAGACGTTGGTGAAATGATATAAAATAAGATAACAAGGTAGTAGTATTATCATATCTTAAAAATATCAAGATATACAACACAAGAAAGAAAGAGATTACAAAGCCACAAGACAAGCTTAGAATAGATAGCTAGCCGTCTTTGATTAAACTTATTGGTCCAAATGATGATTCAAGCTCTCAGTACTTCACTTGACGCTGCAACAACACAAACGATTAAGACTATGAGTTTGGCTCGATATATATAATTCTGAGTTAAGACATTAAGAAAACTAAATCATGGTCTTACGTCAAGTATCCGCAGACAAAATCTAGAAAGAAGAAGCTTACTTGTTGCAATCAAAGGTCAAGGTGATAGGATAGGGAATGTTAACACCGCACTTTGCTGGAAGGCTAGCGGAAAGAGATGGGCTGATACCAGGAATGACTTTTGACGCGAACTGTAGGCATCGACATGTTTGTTGGCGGTCCTCTGTGGCCTGAGCCCTCTTGTTCAACGCATTGACTGCTGCACAACACGCAGGCGGTACCTCTCCACCATTGCCTGTTAGGTAGACTGTACATGGAAACATAGTAATTTCCACTTCGATACATGTGATGTATGCATCTACTGATGCAGCAGCTATGCACACCGTCAAAACAAGGCATGTGAACAACTTCAAAGCAAAAGCCATTGTGTTTGGGTGATTACAAAGATATGGAGAATTAATTGAGTTTTGTTTCTTAAGCTTGTGTTTTCTTCTTGGTTGTGAGAAACGTGGGAGGTGATGATGGGTTTAAATACAAGTAGCTAGGGTTTGTGTCTAGTTGGATTGCGTATAGTCCACTCACATTCCTTCTAATTTCTTGTACTTATCCAGAATAATTAGGTTTTTCAGTCATGTGTTACATTGTTTGTCATGTTTAAAATTACTTGGATAAATAGGAATTTCCCTTTTCCTTTTGCTGTCCGTTTTTATTTTGTATTTTTTGTGAAAGTACAAATGAAAAATAAGGTCAACTTTCCAAAAGGTTGGATAATTATAATTGTTTTTTTGGGAAATTGGACAAAATGACCATGAAAAATTATAAATTAGGTAGATGATCATAAAAAAGTTTGACCAAGATATTCTTTGTGTAATATGTATAAATTCTCTCTTTTATCTCCTTTTTTTTGTCTCTTTCTTCTTTTGAAAAATATATTTTTTTCTCGTCCATCTTATTTGCTAGCAATTTTTTAAAACAAAGTTATTTCATGTTTACAATTTTAAAATAATAAAAACATATATTTTTTTCGTACATGCCATGATTTAAATTTTTAAAAACGAACCAAAATTATTCGAAAAATGAATATGCAACTAAATAAAAATGCGTGAAGTTTATACTATTTTTCATATTTATATAGTATAATATAGTATGACTGTGAACAACTAGTCACCACTTAAAGAAAATCGTATCTGTTTTCTTTTCATTTCTCTTCTAGATCCAACCTCAAGACCACTACCGCCACATTTCACCTCGCCAAACAGCAGCAATCCAAAGGTATCATACCAAACAATGAAAGGGAAAACAAAACCAAATATGAGTAAAAACCATTTCTTTCATGGAATAGATGTAAAATCAAGTTTGGAAACGAAAAATATAACCTGCGACAGTTGCTCATAAAATATGTTGTTTCCGAATGGTTGGAATAAGATGCTTCTTCATTTAGTAAAATATTTTTTTTTCCAATAGCATGCAAATTTAAAACTCAAACGTATCTACATACAACAAATCTTTATATAATAAAATTAAACCAACGATATGTAAATTATCTATTAATTGTAAAAAAATTAAAAGGATTGTGTTAAACTTTCACCGACGTGTTCCCGACACGTCCCGTGACCATGTCAAAGAGTCAATTCAAGCCAACCATTCAAGTAATTGATTGGATTTAAAAACGTAACTACTATATAATAAAGTAATTAGCCGATTTAGTAACAACTAAAAGAAACATCGACAACAAAACAAAACTAGCTATTTGACACATTTTGCTGTTATATAATTGAAATCGCTTAAGTAAAATTCGTTTTTACTTTTGAAAATTAAAACATCTTGTCTACCAATTCCAATTTCATATAGTTTTCTTAAACTCTCACATCTTTCTGATTATCACGTTCATTCTTGGATTTTTGTATATTCAACTGAATATGATTAAATGGCATAACTAGTGTATAATTGAAAACATCATTAATCCACGTAAGTCAACGCAAGTCAGCATTGGGAAATAATATATTTCCTGAAATAATTCTAACAAATGCAAAGTAGGCGTATGACGTGAATATATATATTCGAATTATAAATTTTAGTCTCTCTAACACACGAAATAATAAAAGGTATTAGTAATTTACAAGAGAGCCAATTTCATATTAATTTAAATGCCTTTGAAAAAGTAGGGTTCATATGACTAACGGTAGGAGAACCAAAGCTATTGATTAATCGTAATAAAGAAATATTAATTTATACGATTTGCTTGTTGTTTTGAACGTTAATCACGTGGTCAGGTCGTGATTATGGTTCTAAACATGTCAATCTTTGCCTGCCACATTGCAGACCGATGTATTGATTTCACACCGACTGGTCTAGGACATATTTAAATAATAAAATACAACACTTTACAATTAAACTGATCATTATAGAGGTTTTTCTAAAACAAAAACAAAAAGAGGCTTGTCTTTAAGATTTGTAAATAAAAACAAATTATATTTAACAAAAAAACATTATGAATAGATACACAAAAATTTGTGACAAGAAAAGGAAAAATAAATACACAATTAGAGATACAAAATATCGACATATTAATATGTTTTATCATATATTTTTTTGTTGATAAAAATGTTTTATCACTTTTTTAACCAAAAAAAAAAAAAATACTTATGTTTTATCGCTCACAATCATATATTGAAAACAAAAATGAAAAGGAAAAAGGATACGCAAAATGAAAGAAGATGGTTGACCACCAACACTCACGACGTCTCGAGAAACATCACATTACCGATCAATCGAAGAAAGATGTTTCCCGAATTTATGATTATTTGGCTTTTTCCACATCAATTTTCCATTTCCACCTAAAAGTCATTGATTTTTCAAAGAATAAAAATATCTAATAAACCATAAAAAGTGTATTATACTACAAGATTCCCTATACTCAGAATATTCCTTGTGAGGTGCCATTTTGACTATTAAATTATAGTATCTTTGAACTTTCCGAATGTGAGAGATATTTGAAAAACCGGATTTTATTTTTCATATAATACCATAAATATTTGTTCATTCAACCTCTCTAATATTAATATATACTAAATTTTGATTCACGCCAAATACAGAATTAAATGATTAAATAGGTTGACGAATATTTAAACGTGTATAACAAAATATATGATTTCTAATATCTATAAACGTACAAAACATACAAAATGATATATATTGTGCATAAATATAATAAAATTAAATACTTTTGATCAATCATACGTTAATGTCATTAGTTTTAACATTTTTATGTGTAAAATTGATTAAAAATATGCAAATGTTATTTATTTCAATATATTTGAAGTGTAAAATTGATTGGATTTTATCGATCCACGGCTTGGATTTTATCGATCTACGGATTGGCATTCCGTCTAAATTGATCTTCATAATAAAAAAATTGTTAATATATCATAAAAATTAAAAATAGATATGACAAATTTAAAATATTATATTTAATTGAGTTTAAATTTGTAAAACACGTATTAATGAGTTTATATTATAAAATTAACGAAAATATATAGAAATTTTTACCATGACATATATTTTTAATTGAAATATTATGATTAGTTAAAATTAAATGATGTGTTTATTAAATTGTTCACATATTAGATTTTTCTGTATAATGTTTCTTCTATTAATATATAGGATCGATGATAGAATATTTCTAAAATATGATCGTGTATGCTTACATAATTTAAAAAACAAAGTTAAGAAAAAAAAAAACAAAAAAAAACAGAAGAGAAATATACGGAATTAGGTAATTAGGTACCGGTCTAACTGGAAAAAGAAAAAATACACGAGGATTTTTATTAACTGCCAAAACCGACTCGTCTCGCACGCGCTTACGATTTTTACACGTGCGACTTCCATTTTATAAAACCGCTCTACTTAATTCCCAATTTCCCATTTCTCCCCCGAAAGAAAAAAAGACAAAAATTAAAACCACAAATTAATCTCAGCCGTCCGATCATCAATCCCTACACAGATCATCGCCTTCTCTCTCTCTTTTCTCTTGCTGTTTTTCGCTCCTCTCTCTCTCTCTCTGGATCTCGCCGGCGAGCCGTTCTCTTTGGTGGTGAGTGTTGCTTTTGATTATTTAGAAATCTTCTCTTTCAGGCGAATTTCGCGGTTTGATTTGATTTCTGGGCTGTGGAATATTCTCGATGTTTCTACATTACCCTTTTTGATTTTGTTTCTTCTGGTTTCGAATCGTGTTTTACTTTTCCGGTAATACATCTGATTTCATTTCTGGGTTTCTATGTTATAGATTCGAAGAACTTTGTATTGATGTTACTTTGATAGGGTTTAGACTTATTTACCCAGAAAATGTGAAATTTGAGGCAAGAGACAAAAAAAACGGAGCTTGTTGAGATTCTAGTGTCTGTTCTCTTTCGTTGTTGTAATTTTAGGTTCCACAAAGTTTATTTTGATGGTTTGATTCTATTCAAATGGTATTTGTTCTGTCTTTTATTTCAAATTCGTGTGATTCTAAAAAGATGTTTGTGATTATGGGCAGTAACAGTAGCAATCAAGCTTCAGGAATCACTGAATTAGCCGTTTGGATTAATCCGTCTTCTTCTTCGTTTCTGCGGCTCGCGGTTTCATCTGTAAATGGGCTGCTTCCACTCAAAGGTAGCAAGAGAATTTCGAGGACACGAAGACCCTGTTAAGCTTGCCTCCGAGACAGCTTGTAAGTTACTTTACTTGCACAATAACTTTAAAAGGCTCCTCTAGTTTCATTTTTGATTTGCAAGATGATTCCTTTGCATTGTTCATTTGTTTCCTAATTCTAAAAAAGCATCCTCCTTCTACGCTCATTGATCTAGTTTACATTCGAGTTTGGGATTTTTCAAAAAGGGTCCTTCATGCATAGTCTATCCCATCTACAATATGTTTCAAAGTTAGTTTTTTTACTCATGTGTTCAACATGTTTCTTGTTACCGCATATACTATATAGTGCATAGTTTATCTTGATCCAAAATCATCAAGAATGGTGTGTGTCTCCATGCTTTATGTTGGATTAATCTCTTTGTTTGTTCCTGGTACTTTTTGTTTGATATCGCAGTGTCGCTTGTTTTTCTCTTTTTCCAGTTAGTGTGAGTGAGGTTGAAGCATTGTTTGAGCTGTTCAAAAGCATAAGCAGTTCGGTTGTTGATGATGGTTTGATAAACAAGGTACAATGACTCATAATTTTTTTGGATTTCTTGACCCATTTAGATTCTTCATGACCCCATCGTAGTCATCTTTTTTCCTCTTTACACTATTCATCTATAGTCTTTTTTCCACTTTGTTGACCTTTCACCAATTTATTAGGAGCAATAATGATTCTTCCATGCTGATCTGTCTGTTCCATATTGCACCAATTCAATTCAATGTATCGTAGCCCTTAATGTTTGACTTGAATTTTATTTTAGTTTATTGATTGCTTTGATTTTGAAATTTGAGGCTTTCATGGCCCACTTTTTGTTATGTTAGTTTTTAAAATTCTAGTTTCATGTGTATGCAGGAGGAGTTTCAACTTGCTTTGTTCAAGAGCCGTAAGAGGGAGAATATATTTGCTAATAGGGTAAATTTTACAAATTTGTTCATCTTGAAGAGTGATTTGAACCAATAACTCTTGGTTAATCGAAAAGATGTTATGTTCATTAAACTAAACAATCATGCTTCCTTGCAGATATTTGATATGTTTGATGTTAAACGAAAAGGAGTAATCGATTTTGGGGACTTTGTCAGATCACTTAATGTTTTCCATCCCAATGCTTCTTTAGAAGATAAAATAGATTGTAAGTTGACACAAGAGAGTTTCATATTTATTGTTTTCTGGAAGCCTTTTGTGTGAAGAGTTTTATTGATTCTGGTCTATACGGTTTTTCTCAGTTACGTTTAGGCTTTACGACATGGACTGCACGGGTTTCATTGAACGCCAAGAGGTTAAGCAAATGTTGATCGCCCTTCTCTGCGAATCTGAAATGAAATTGGCTGATGAAACCATTGAGATAATACTCGATAAGGTTTGTAGTTGTCTACTTAAATATAAAGTTTTGTCTCTCTAGAATTATACATTTGAGCTAAAGTTTTCATTCATGAACAGACATTTGAGGATGCAGACGTGAATCAGGATGGAAAGATTGATAAATTCGAGTGGAGCGATTTCGTGAACAAAAATCCATCATTGCTTAAGATCATGACACTCCCATATCTCAGGGATATAACTACAACATTTCCGAGTTTTGTCTTCAATTCGGAAGTCGATGAGATTGCTACATGAAGAAACAAACTGGTTTAGACCGAAACCGTACAAAGTTGTAAGAACAAGAGCAACAAGAAGACCATTCTGAGTTTATCGGTGTAATCGGCATCTGTTTACAAATACAGTAGAGCATATTTTTATTGATATTGTTTCTCAATTTTTCATTTTCTGGGTTTCCTTTTTTCTTCTCAGAACAGTTTTGATTAGCTAAACAAAAACAAAGCGTAAATCACAAATCTTTATACTTAGGAAATGTTAATAAGTTTGAAGTTTGTACATATCACATCGTACATTTGCTCTTTGAAAGTAAGATTAAGATTTGTTATGTTATTAAGGGTCTAATTGTTCCAATTGAAACTCATGACAGTAATTTGTTAATTTACGATTTTGTTGGGCCCTTTTACCGCAAAGGTAAAAAGTACCAGAAATTTACGGTTTTGCCACTCCCGTCCCGTTCCAGTGTTCTTCACTTCGTCTCTTCTCTCTCGACCTCCGAGTTTGCAGCAATTTAGGGATCTTTCTCGATTTCGTTCTACTTCCCAGCAGATGAATGTTCCGATTTGGGTTTCCTCCTAATTCTACCTTCTTCGCATCCTTGTTGTGCATTCGTTGCTAAATTGGGAATCGACATCTAGACTGATGTTGAGAAAACGGAGCTTAGTTATCGAATCCTTGCGTCGATTCGATCACGGTGAGGTGAAAACACTAATTTCAAAGGTCTTGTGCAGTCGCGAAGTTGGCACAACCTCAAAACCGGCTTTGTTCTGCACTAGATTAAGCTGGGGAGCTTCTTCTCAAGTGGTTCTCGAGAAGAAGCTCGAAACAGCTCTCAAGGATCACAAAGTAGATGATGCGTGGGATGTGTTTAAAGATTTCAAACGTCTCTATGGTTTTCCGGACACTGTGATCATGAACAGGTTTGTGACTGTCTTGTCTTACTCGTCTGATTCCGTTTGGCTTTGCAAGGCTGCTGATATGACTCGTTTGGCTTTGAAGCAGAATCCGGGTCTGGTAAGTGGCGATGCTCTAACTAAGTTGTCACTGTCTTTAGCTAGAGCTCAGATGGCTGAGTCTGCCTGTAGTATCCTTCGAACAATGTTGGAGAGGGGGTATGTTCTAACTTCAGATGTATTGAGGCTTGTAGTGATGCATATGGTGAAAACAGAGGTCGGGACTTGTCTAGCTTCGAATTATCTGGTTCAGGTTTGTGATCGTTTTGCGGGATTAAACATGTCGAAAAGAAATAGCCCTGGGAATGTTATGAAGCCTGATACGGTCTTGTTTAATCTTGTCCTCGGTTCTTGTGTGAGATTTGGTTACTCTCTCAAAGGACAAGAACTTATCGAGCTAATGGGTAAAGTCGATGTCATTGCGGATGCATACTCGATTGTGATCATGTCTTGCATTTACGAAATGAATGGTATGCGGGATGAGTTGAAGAAGTTTAAGGAGCATATTGGTCAGGTACCGCCTCAACTTCTTTGTCACTATCGGCATTTTTTTGATAATTTGTTAAGCCTGGAGTTTAAATTTGATGATATTGGTTCTGCGGGTCGGCTTGCCTTAGATATATGCAAGAGTAAGGACTTGCTTTCAGTTCAGAATCTTGGATTTGATTCCGAAAAGCCTCGGGTTTTGCCTGTTGGTTCTCATCATATCAGATCCGGCTTAAAGATCAAAATTTCACCCAAGCTTTTGCAGAGAGATTCATCTCTTGGAGTGGATACCGAAACAACATTTGTTAATTATGCAAATTCTAAGCTTGGTATTACAAACAAGACTCTTGCGAAGTTAGTATATGGGTACAAGAGACATGGGAATCTCCCTGAGCTATCAAAGCTTTTGTTTTCGGTGGGTGGATCCAAATTATGTGCTGATGTCATTGATGCTTGTGTTGCTATTGGTTGGTTAGAAGCTGCTCATGATATTCTTGACGACATGGATTCTGCTGGCCATCCCATGGAATTGGCCACATATAGAAAGGTCTTGTCGGGTTATTACAAGAGCAAGATGTTGAGAAATGCCGAAGTTCTTCTGAAACAAATGACGAAAGCCGGTCTAATTACAGATCCATCAAATGAGACTATGGCTGTTCTACTAGAAACCGAAGAGAAAGACAGTGAAAACACAGAGCTAAAGATCCTCTTGGTTCAGGAAATCAATGAAGGAAAACAAATGAAAGCTCCAAGTATGATCAACGAGTTAAACTCGTCCCTCTACTACTTCTGCAAAGCTAAAATGCAAGGAGATGCCTTAATAACATACCGGAAAATTCAGAAGATGAAAATCCCACCAACTCTCCAAAGTTTTTGGATCTTGATAGACATGTACTCATCTCTTGGCATGTACCGGGAGATCACAGTCGTGTGGGGAGATATCAAAAGGAACATTTCGAGCAGAAACTTAGAGGTAACACAAGATCTGTTAGAGAAGCTTGTGGTGAACTTTCTCAGAGGTGGGTATTTTGAAAGAGTAATCGAGGTTATCAGTTACATGAAGGAGAAGGATATGTATAATGATCTAACTATGTATAAGAATGAGTATCTTAAGCTTCATAAGAATCTATACAGAAGCTTGAAAGCATCAGATGCTGTAACAGAGGCTCAAGCCCAGAGGATTGAGCATGTCAAGGCCTTCAGAAAACTAGTTGGTATAGTATGATTTTATTTATTTATCCCTCCCCTGTATTATAACTTCAACAAAATTATGCAAAACTTAGCAAAATCTTTAACAAAAAACTTGAAATCAAGGGAAAAAAAAGGTTTGGAATCATGTATTACTAATCTTGGCTTCTTCTCATCTTCTTTATCTGTTTATCTTCAGTACGATATCTCTCGCGTCTCTCCTCTCTGCTCCGTTTCTTAGATATTTCCTGATTCTTAGCTTTCTCTGCCTCATACACTTTCCTCTTTTGTTGCTCCTTTGCTTTTCTTTTCTTCGTCTTGTATTGATTCATCAGGTGATAATGCTGGAGGATAGCGTGAGCTTTTCGTTCTTTCGGTTCCATTACAACAGCTCTTCTAGTCTCCAGTGATGGTCTTTTTCGCCTTGGTATATCTTTGGGTTTGGATTCAAACGGTAGAGCTGCTTGTAGTTTCTTTGAAATCACCAATGTAGTAAACTTTTTTCTCAGCTTCCTTTCGATTGGCTTGTTAAGTGAATCCTTGTTCACCGGAACTGGAATGTTTTGCTCTATACGGAGTTGGCTTAAAGTTTTCATCCCTTCCCAGGTCTTATCGCGGGGTTGCAAGGCTGTAGTTAGAGGATTGTAAAACTGTGGAACTTTCACTGTGGTCCAAGCCTTTAAGAAGACGATGTCGCTCATTCGGATTTGATCTTCAAAGGTACACCTCGCAATCCCACCTTCTTGGACCTTGTTATCAAGCATGCATTTTGCAGCCTGATAAAGGGAGTTTGTTAGGAAACCGGAGAGCCAACAAATGAAGAAAAAGCTTAAGCTGATGGGAAGGAAACTAGTAATAACAACAAGATCAAAAGCAAACCTTTTTCACTTGTCCTCTAATGCCACTAACTGTCTGGACAGATGAGCCTTCGAATTGAGCTATTTCAAGGTCAGAAGTGAACATGTCTTTGATAAATGCAGTCTTTTTCTTGATCTTGCAAGGGTTTCCGACCAGCTTGATTTTCTTCTTAATACGGGCTTGGTGATTAAACTCAATAACTACAGAAGTCGCGATGATTCTAAATCCTGCCTGAAGAGCACACACACCAGGAGAGCTACTAAGTGGGAGAAGAGTACAACAGATATATCTAACCAGAGCAACAACCAGTAAACTTTGGATCAAAAATCTCAAGCAGCATTAGGTGCATTCGCATACCTGATTGTTCGGCAGGTTTTGGAAAGCGACAACGCCGGTGTTTGGTGGGACAAGAGGACCCCAGAACGTAGCAAGGCAGTGCATGTGTTGTGGAGTATACTTGAGCATTCGATGTCTACCGTTGCCATCTTCAATGGCGTATACGGGAAGCGTCTGATAGCGTCTCCATCCGATAGACACGATAATGGGATCGCTCGTCTTTAGTACTTTCTTGTGCCACCTATGTTTCTTCAACCGTGCCTAAGGACAAGAATACATATAAGCAGTATTCAAAACTAAACAATCATGCTTCAGCTAATGGTTATAGCCGTACATACCTGCATATATCCAACATTATCCTCGCCGAAACCAATACCTCCAACAAGAACTGGATGACAAGGATCAAAGAACTCAACCATCTCATAAGGAACATTGTGAATCTCCAACCGCAAGTATGTTCCAGTCCGGTATCCTTCTATCTTAATCCGCGTATCCTCGTCAAGTTCATTGAGTGCTACCATATTCATCTGTCTTCTAATCTCAAGCTCCTCTTTCAACTTGTCCACATAGCCTAGTTCCTTGGCCTGACTGTTACGAAGATTGTTCGCATTGGCATACTCCTCTGACTCAGATTTATTGCTTTCCGCATCAAACTTTGCTCGAAGAGCCAGCTTTTTTATCCCACGCTCAAGTACTTGAGCATCTTCGTCTTGATTTGCAGCTACTGAATCCATCTTCTCTCCGGTCTCTAGATCCTCAAAATCACCATAAATTTCATCATTTTGATCTCCTTGAGCAGCTTTTGACCAATCACTAGTGGTAAATCGATAACGAATGGTCTCACAAACTTCTTTCTCTTTCCAATTCTTCAGTTTTCCATAATCCACAAATATGGAACAATCCTCTGAGTTGACATATCCCACATCACAACCTAAATTCTTGCTTTCTTCTTCTTTTGGCTTAAAGAAGTCTTCTTCATCATCATCACTAGTTTCATGCTTCTCATTTATCAAAGAAGTAGCTGATGATGCTCCATACACAATTTGCATCAAGTTGGGCTTCTTCTTTACAGTATCATTCTTCAAGCCTTGTTTCCATTCTGATATGTTACCAAAAGCAGAGTCATCTCCACCATCTTCAACTTCATTTTCGTCAGATTCAACATCTTCTGCTTCATCCGAGTCCATTGCATCACTCTCATCCTTGAAGATAGCTTTCCTCCTCAACCTTCCACCATGGATCTCAGTTTCCTCCTTCATTTTACTCTCTACATCCATCTCATCGTCTTCACCATCCTCTAATGACTCGGTATCAGAACCTTGATGCGCATCTTCAGGCTCAAGCTTTGTTTCTGGACCGGCACAAGTCTTCCTACCAAATATATTAACGAATGTCTTGTCCAATTTCTCATCAACAGAGTATTTGATGTTCTGCAAAGACTTTACCAAATCTTCACCAACATCTCCTCTTCTCTTTCCATCATCAGTCTTAGAGAACTGAACAAAGGTATCATTTATATCGACGTAAACCGCATCTTTATCATACAAAAGACCTCCAATCCCAGACATAGGAGCATAGAAAAGTTTGTCCTTTTCACTCAACCCTCTCTTCTTCTTGCCAGCTGATGAAGGTAAAGGACAAGGATCAGACAAGACAGTAACACCAGCTAAACTGTAATCACCAACTCCAGCAATATGAACATTCATCCCTTGTTTCAAGTTACAACCGCGCAAGTAACCATACAACGCGATGTTCCTATCACATTTCTTATCCATCTCAACTTTCTCCGGACGAGTAACATCTTCAAAACGATCAGCCAACACATAAGGATGCGATGTTCGCCATGTCAACGGATGTAACTTGCTAACAGATTTGATAAACCAAGAGAGATTGAGAGTTTCACGCGACGAATAGTACTTGTCAGGAATGAGACCAGACAAATAAAACAACTTAGCTCCATCATAAATCTCATTCCAAAACCGATGCTTGAGACGTTGTTTAGTCTTCCTCAGCATTTTAACATCCTTAAACTTATCCAAATGAGTTAAAACTCCCATAACTTTAGGAAAACCATGAACTTGCATAATATTGAGAAACTCAAAAGTTTCCATCTCAAAACCATAGCTACCGTCTATGACAAGTAAAGCTAAATCAGCAACTTTAGCTAAATCAATCATCCCATTGATATCATTCGGACACTCCACAATTGTTATCCTTCTATCTTTACCTGTTACAATTGTAATAGGTCCTCTAACCTCAGGTAAAGTCTGATGCGTAACGTGTTTTACAAGGGACTTAATCACTAGAGAGTTTCCAACTCCTGGTGGGCCTTGAACGACCACGACGTAAGGAGGAGGAGATTCTCCACCGTAAGTACGATCAATGGTCGGAATATGAAGTCGCTTCTGCTCCTTTTCCATAGAACGAGCTTGCAAAAGCTTTGTTTTAGGGTTTCGCTGCTTCTTGTCGGAGAAGATGACGCCACGTTTCTTCTTCTTGTCGGTTTCAGATTTTGGACCTGATCTTCGAGCTCTGTGCGGTCTGTGTGACGTCATCAATTCGTCGGCGGCGGCCATGGCGTGAAGCGAGAAGAAGAACAAGAAGACAATAGAAAGAAAGTTTTTTCAAGATGAAAAATTTAGGTTACTTTTGATTCATAATTAAAATCCGGTTAGTTTCCCTAAATAATAATGATATTGGGTGTTCGAAAGAAAAAAAGGAAAAATTTTATTGGGCCTTTGATAAATGGGCCTGATTCGTTTCTACATTTATATTGAAAGCCCAAAACCTCAATAGAGTCAGTTAAAACCGAGTTAACTCGTGAAACTCGCTGGGTCGTACTTCGTCATTCCGAGCATTTTTCGATCGGAAACTCTGCAACGGAAACCTAAACGAAAACCTTTTTTATTCTTTGTCAATGGAATCAAAGCCGGTGAAAAATCCTTTGGATGATTTGTTCGGAGAAGATTCCGACAACGACTCTCCATCTTCGCGTTCGAAATCGTCATCTTCCGGTAATGCTTCTTCGTCCTCCAACTCGTCTTCTTCATCTTCGTCTTCGGGGGCTTCTTCGTCTAAAGGCGGAGATGGAGATGGGGATGGAGATGGAGATGGTGGTGGTGCGGAATCTGGCAGCTCAAGCGATAGCAGAAGTAGCGGCGGGAAAGAGGAGCATGGAGATGATAGAGTAGAGAGCTATAGGAGCAATGATAATGGAGAAAGTGGAATTTATGCTTATGATGAAGAAGAAGATGAAGATGATGAAAAGGATCTTTTTGGGTCTGATAATGAAGACTACACTAAGACTTCTGCAATCAGCACTTACTCAATTCCGGGTAAGTTCGATTATCTGTGAAAAATTTGGGATTTGTGTATTTAACAAAAGGATAGAGGAATTGGTATGATTGTGATTGATGAGACTTTTCATGATCACTAATAAAATGTGAAGGTGGAACCTTTTGTCTCGCTATTATCTTTGTGTAAATAGTTCTGAGACTGAGTTTTGTTTTGGCTTTTTGGGTTTTTTGCTGATATGAAATATGACAGTTTTGCCTGCGGGAATATGGAGCAATGACAACCATGGTGGGAGAGGAGGAATGGGACGTGCTGGTCGTTGGCCAAATGGTAGAGGAGGAGCTGGGCTTCTTCCTCGGCCTGGGCCTTACCCTGGACGTGGTGGTCGTGGCGGTTTTGGTGGGAGATACCAGAGTTATCAGCGTGATGAGCGTTTTGTTTCTGAGCTTAAACTTTCGAAAAGCAAAGAAACATTGTCTCGGAAATCTACTGTCTTTCAGGAGGTAACATTTTTTAAGGAACACTTTTTTTAGCTTCTGAATTATTAAAGGCTATTATACGCTACTTCCTGTTTATTCTATGTCTGTATATATGGGTATGGTAACAAGTTTCAAAATGCTTGATATTAACAGCCATGTGAGCTTACTAGCTACAGTCGTGTAGAAGGTGGAGAAGTGTTCTTCGATGAGCGAGGATTGGTGAGAGCTTTTGGTATTATTGTTCCTTTAGTTTCTCGCTTTTTGTAATCCCATTATACTGTCTAGTTGGAGTATATATGTACTCATATGTGCAGACGTGTGCAAATATAGCTTATATGTATCTACTTTGTTCTTGTATCCCAGAGGCTTTTCAAGCGTCGTATTGCTGAAGAGATTGGGGCGGATTTAAATCAAGGTTATGACACTTTTATTGAGAAAAAAGGTAATGAGTTAGCGGCACAGGGTATTCATAGGGAACTATTAGCATGTGTAAGATGTAGAAGTTTGATGTTTTCAGCTGATTATTTACCTCTTTTGGGGCAGATCTGGGCTCCGAGGGCTTTGCTGACCTTCTTGCCAGCATTAGAGCAAAAAACATATCGCTGGAGAACATGCATTTTGTGGTATGAAGTGCTTGTCTACATCAGTCCATTCAACTGTCAATTCATTTCTTGGAAGAGATTATCTCAACAGTGTCTTTTTTTTGCTTTGTTTCGGACAGACATTTCGTAATAATCTAAACAAAGTAAGTAAGATCCCCCAACAGTTATTATTTGACCATTCTGATATCAAATGATTTGGTGAATCATTCTGTGCGCTTTGTTTTATTCGCTCAGATACTGGGTACTGCTTACAACCGGCAGGAACCATGGGAAATGGGTGTGCATAAGAGGAATGGAACCATCTATCTGGATGTGCATAAACTACCTGAAAGGCCACAGAGTGACTTAGATCGCCGCAGGTAATCTACTTTGCAATTGTTTTGAGCGATTCTACTAGTTTTAGCAGTGGTACTAGAGTATGTCTACATAGGAGACAAAGTTAAACAAGTAGCAATGTTTTGGAAAAATGGGTCAGGAGAGTTTATAACACTGCATTGTTTTGCTACTAATGTAGTCAAATGTTATATTTCAATCAGATGTTACTGGGGTTATTGTTTCGAAAGCCTTGCGACGGAAGATCCGGGAAGAGCTTATGGGGAAGAAATACATCATGTGGATGCAAATGTTGAATTTTGTTCTGTTGTCAAGACTAAATTAGGAGCTCACCGTGTTCTGATGGGTGCTGAAATGGATTGCTGCGACGAAACTGACGAGGGAAGGAGGATCTATATAGAGTTGAAAACCTCTCGTGAGGTATGGCTCCCTTATGCAATATCTTTCCTAAAAGCTCCTTTGTTATTTTCATTGCCTGTAACTTTCCTACTGTTTGCTCTCTAGTTGGATGATCGTACCGTGGAGAGATTTGAGAGAGAGAAACTGCTTAAATTCTGGGTAAGTATGATTGTCGCACGATTTGCATATATCTTCTTTGTATCTCCATTATTGTGCAGCCTTAGAAATAACTGAGAAAACCGGTTTAACTTGTTGCAGATACAATCATTCGTAGCAGGAGTCCCATATATTCTCGTTGGATATAGGTATGAGTTTGTCGCCCATTCGTATGATAAAACTCTTAACCTTTCGAGATTCAAGCAAAGCAATTCAATGTAAACATTTCCATTTTCCTTTTCTTAACTTGGTGTAGAGATGATGGAGGGAGATTAGTACGCACAGAGAGACTAAGAACGAAAGATATCGCGCACCGAGCCAGAATGAAAAACTATTGGCAGGTCAGTGTTATCACTAAACTCTCGTTATAGACATAACTAAATTAGAATCTGTATAATGTGAAAACTAAACACCATCGAGTTTTGCGAATTTAGGGCGGAGTGTGCTTAGCGTTTGCCGACGAGGTTCTTTGCTGGCTATACGGCACTGTTAAAGAAAGTAAGCTCAGATATGTGTTGTGTCTCCATAAGAACAATGGAAGAAGAAGAACATCATCTTTAAAAGTAAAACATTTTCCGACAATGTGTTTTTTTTTTTTTTTTTTGCAGACGAAGATTACATACTTCAGTTCGTGCATCCTTTCATGAGGCTAGAGCTTCTTCAAGCTCAGTCTTGTCCTGACGCCATTACTAATCATGTTCACCTTCTTCAACATCCTCCATCACCACCACCACCTGAGTAACTTAACTCCTTTAAATGGAGTCTTCTTATAATTTTACTACTTAGGGTTCAAAATCAAAAAATTAAATAAATTTTGGATTTGTTTTGTAATTTTATTAACCAAAACCCAAAACATTGAAAAGTCTCCACTTCAAGATTTTATTTTTCGGTTTGTAGCCCAAAACGAATCTAACATGGGCCTGGCCTTGTAGTCTTACCACGTGAGCGTCACGTGTCTCTCTCTCTCGGTGACCGCCGAATCACCGCTCCACCGGAGAACATAATTTTATTCCTCCCTTTCCCGTTTTGCCCTTATCTCTTCTTTTATTCCTTTCTTATCTTCAAAACAAAAAAAAAAAAAAAAAAAATATCTATCTGTGTATGTACCACCGAGAGGCTACTTGTACGCGAGACGAGAAGCTCCGTTTCGAAACCCTAGAACTCGTCCAAATCGTTTTTGGCTTCACCGGCGTGGATCTCCGGTGACGGCACCGGAAGTTGTGTTATATATATTTTTTGAGATTCGGAATTTCGGGAGATGTATAGGGAGAGAGGAACGGTTGGATCGAAGTCGGAGGTGGTTGATCGGAAACGGATTAACGAGGTTCACGATAATCGGCCATCGCATTCGATGTCTCAGCCCGTCAACGGAAAGGGAAAAGGAGCAGCGAACTCCGTCTTGATGGGGAAGCAATTGCATGACCACAACAACAGGGATTCACGTTCTGCTTCTCTCTCAAAGACTAACATTTCCGACGGTAAGATTCGTCTTTGCCTCTATCGCTCTTTCATGTTCGTTATCGTAATTGCGGATTGTTCGATTAGATTCGAGTCCGTATTTAGGGTTTGCCCTTGATTTGGGATTCAACTTTCTTATCCTGAGCCTCTCCATCCATCAATCTTGACCTATTGTTATTGAAGAGCTCAAGCAATTGTTCATTTTCATGTAATGGAACGTATAAAAGCTAGAAACTTTGATCTTAGACGAAGCTTTTGTTGTTCCTGGTTCGAGCTAATTTGTGTTGTTTGTTCGAAAATGCTTTATAAGAATGATGCTGATGAAATGTTTTGTGTGGTTATATTAGCTGTGGATATATCAGACACAGATAGCGAAGAATCAGAGGTCAGTGGTTCTGATGGAGAGGACACTTCATGGATATCCTGGTTCTGCAACCTACGTGGGAACGAATTCTTCTGCGAAGTTGATGATGATTATATCCAGGATGACTTTAACTTGTGTGGACTCAGCCATCAAGTTCCTTACTACGACTATGCCCTTGATTTGATTTTGGATGTAGAATCTTCTCATGGTAAGTCTTACTCATGAAAACATTAGTATGTTGATTGCGTGTTTTTCATGGGAGTCAGGGATATAACAGTACAACCATGTTCGCCTTTCGGTTTTGTGTCTTCCATGTTTGATTTGGATTGACGGGTAACAGGTGAGATGTTTACAGAGGAACAGAATGAGTTGATCGAGTCGGCAGCAGAGATGCTATACGGAATGATTCATGCTCGTTACATATTGACAAGCAAAGGGCTGGCTTCTATGGTAAAGAAACTCTTTACTCAACAAATCATATAGAAGGTACAACAATTGTTGGTGTCCTTATTACCAATGATTTTGCAGTTAGACAAATACAAAAGCTATGACTTTGGAAGATGCCCAAGAGTTTATTGCTGTGGCCAACCTTGTTTACCTGTTGGTCAATCGGACATCCCTCGAGCAAGCACCGTAAAGATATATTGCCCCAAATGTGAAGACGTCTATTACCCACGATCAAAATACCAAGGAAGTATCCTTTTTTATTGCTGGGTTTGCTTTGATTCTCATTCTATATCCCTATATATTATGCTGTGTTGTTGCTGCAATATTTGGTTTTGTTGTTCTTTAAACACACAATAAACAGACATAGATGGAGCTTACTTCGGGACGACGTTTCCGCATCTGTTCCTGATGACATACGGACATCTGAAGCCGCAAAAGGCAGCGCAAAGCTACGTTCCAAGAGTGTTTGGGTTTAAGCTACACAAGCCGTGACGGGAAAGAAGATAATACCTGCCCTTTGAAAGCAGAACACGAGCATCACGAAAGGTTTTGAGAAAGCAGAAGACTTGTGTAAAAACCAAAACAATGGCATTTGTATCACGAAGGTTCTCTCTCTCTTTTTTTTGTTTTTCTGTGGTTGTGTCCTTTAGGTTTAGATACTATTTAGCAGCATGGATTGATGAATTAAAATCACCCATATCAAAAAAAATTGTAATACACACACCTTATTGTCCTCTTTCTTTTCTTCTTCCCACTAGTCAATTTAGTTTTGACAACAATTACCCAAATTGCTTGTTGCCAATTGTCAGATTTGTGTGAGCAAGCAACAATTGTTCCATAAAAGCCCATTGGGCCTCAATTATGGACCAAAAAAACTAAAAAGTGAATAAATATGGACCTGTTGCTTTCTCTGACCAGTGAAGAAAAAAGGTTTCTCATTTTTTTAATTTTGTAGAGATGTGTTCCTGCGAGCTTTTAGCTCTGTAGATTACGTCTCTCTCTCTCTCTCTTGCTTGGTGAAGAAGAAGAAGAAGAAGAAGAGGCCCTTGTTATTGTTTTCTCCTTCTACATCCATCTAATTCGGCCTTTCTTCGTCCCCATTATTTCTGTTCTCAACCCTAAATCTCCGACGCAATTTGATTCGGGATCTTCTTCCAGATTGGGCGTTGTTGTTGAGTCGCGGTTTCGAATAATGCCACCGTTTATGTCTGGCTACAGAGCCGTGTTTTCCTTAATTTTATGTCGAAACGCAATCAAGAACCCTGTCAGCCGATCGAGGATTGGTCGGGGGAGTTTTATATCTGATCAATTTCGTAGATTTGGTTCTCTTTCCGGCGTCGAGAGATGCTCTTCTTATGGGTTGATTTCCAATGATGATGATGCTAGAAGAGTGGGTTTCGGCAGATTGCCCTGCACTTCTGGGAGCGTATTTCAGAGACGGCATTTTCTGGGTTGCGGAGACGGAGAAGAAGGTAGTGGTGGTGAGTTGTCCAAGATCTACGAAGAGCGTCGTGTCTTGGGGTATAATTACATCAAACTTTGATCCCATTTTTGGGTCTTTCTTACCTGATTCCTATTCTCTGTTGCGTATTATTACATGTTTCGTTCCTACAAAGCTTTCTGCGTCTGCCTTTGCCTCTTTAAGAAATGGTTCAATGATTTCGTTTGCTGTTTTTTTTTTTTTGATCAAACAGTGTAAGAATGTTTCAATGATCTACTAAGCATCTGAGGCTTTTGCCTTTGTGTTTGTCTTGTTTCAAGTTGATTAACTTATGAGCTTATTTTCCTTAAAGATGATAATCTGAAGAATTTAGGAGGCAGAAGTTGTGCGTTTTCTGTGAATTTTCAGATGATTATGATGTTTCAACATGGTCCTATGAATGTGAGGAATCCTTTGATCCTTATTGTTTGTTTGCTACATTGAGGATCACATCTCGGCAATACAATGATTGTTCCTAATAACAATGATATGAAGGTCATATTCTCAGCAAAGAAGATTGAATTACTCTCGTGTTTTTTTTTTGTTACAGGTATTCTCCAGAGCAATTGTTTAATGTAGTTGCAGCTGTAGACTTGTACCACGGGTTTGTTCCTTGGTGTCAACGCTCTGAAGTTCTTAAAGAATATCCAGATGGGTCATTCGACGCGGAATTGGAGATTGGTTTCAAGTTTCTTGTTGAGAGTTACACTTCCCATGTAGAATTCGAAAGGCCGAAATGGATAAAAGTAAGGACTTTTTTTTTTTTCAGCTTTCTGTTTGTTGGATTTGAGTGAGTGATGGATTTCACGAACATGATTTGAATCCATACTTTTCAGACAACAGCGAGGGATACCGGCCTATTTGACCATTTGATAAACCTCTGGCAATTTAAGCCCGGACCCGTTCCAGGAAGCTGTGATCTTTATTTCCATGTGGATTTCAAATTCAACTCACCTCTTTATCGCCAGGTAAAAACTACTTCACAAAACCTCTGCACTTATAGGGTCAAATTATTATTAACCAAAGATATACACAAGAGAATTATTGTTTGTTTGATCCTCAGAAAGATTGAGACTTGGAAATTGTTAATAATCAAAGAAATCTACAAGAAAACTTGATTCATTTCTTCCTCTTAAGATTGAAACTTGGAATTTTGTTAATAAGAATGGAAGAAATCTTCAAGAAAATGAGAATTATTGGTTAATGCAAAAGATTGCAAGTAGTTTGAAAAAAGTGTGTTTCTTTTTCTTGGTTTGAAGGTGGCTTCGATGTTCTTAAAGGAGGTAGCAACAAGACTTGTGGGAGCATTTAGTGACCGATGCCGACTAGTGTATGGTCCAGGCGTTCGAGTAGATGAAAACGCATATGAGCAAAGAGCGTGAGACATATATATACACATATAATGAAAGTAACACATCAGGTTAGTTTTCATCTTGTTTGCTCGAGAGCGATTACCCATAGCTTGTTTTATTTTTCATATGTGAATGCGCTTTTGCATGAGAAGATGAACACATAAGATGTTTGTTTAAATGTGAAAGCTGAAAATAAACACATCCATTTCTCTATTAAAGTCTTGTTTTTTTTATATATTCAAAAATCTCTTTTTTAAGTCTAAATACTGATGATTACGTCACACAGGCTGACGTATGTGGTGATGTAAGTGTCATTATATTATAATGCATTCATAAGGTAAAAGTAGAGAGGAATTGAATTAAGTGGAAAGGTCTAAAAAGTGTGGAAGATGATCATATAACCATTGAACTCAAGTAAAGAAATGTTTAGTTATTCTCTTCGATTCGATTGTATGAATGTAGTGCTTTAAATAAAGTCCTATTAAATGATAAATAGACCCTAGTTTACCCCCAAAAAATCATATTTCCTCAAGTTTTGTCTTCTTTTTTTTCTTTTTTTTTCCCCTATGGCCAATGCAATGTTTGCACTCTATTTTATTTCCGTTAGTTCAACTTATTAATTAGAAAGGTGATATAAAGAGTAAACGATATTTACTGAAGGATATAAGGGAAAATGTAATAATTTTATTTAATTGTGTGAAATTTGTTTTTAAAAACACGTAGAATGAAACCAAACAAATAATGATATTTTTGTTGGATGGTTCTTAAAAACACCATATTTTTAAGTTTTTGTTCTAAAAATAACACTATTAGTTTTGAATTTCCAAAAATAACACAAAATTAATATCAAAATTATTCAAAACTTCTTCCTGTTAGAGAATCCAAACATAATGTTTTTATTTTATTTGTATTTTATTTAGGAATAATAAGTATTTTTTGCATAATAATTTGAGGTATATTTGAAAATTTAAACTAGTGTTAGATATTTTTAGAACAAAAATTGTAGTTTAGGGTATTTCTCTATTTTGTTTGTTATGGGATCAATTTCAATTTATTTGTTTTCAAAGGAAATGCCTCGGGTCAAAAGTCACGAAATCAAGTTTTGATTTTGGAAACGGATTTTAATTTACGTGTTCTTCTTTTAGTAAAAAGAAAAAGAGAAAAAATCAAATGTTGAAGGAGTAAAGTAGATTGATACATTTTGTCGGAAGGTGAAGAAAAGAAGAAAACTAAGGACCGGAAGTGGAGACGCGGTTTTGCCTTTTGCTTCCATGGTTTTAATTTTTCCCAAATGACCAAAAACATATCTCTTTTTAAGTCAAACTTTGATGGAATTCAATTTCTCCCATCTTTTTCATTTTAATTAACTATATAAAATAATAGGGTGTGAAAGAGATAGAGAACCAGGACAGAATTTTATTAGAATCCAAGTTGAGATATAAAACCAACGAATGATAAACATTATAATATGTACCTACCAAATTCGAGGTTACAAAGGTCCAAATTCCAAGAAGATGTCGTGCTTTAATAATTGAGTTGTTATTGACTTACAACCAATATGCAATAACTATTTGAGTATTATCAATAAGTACATAGAGTATTTACTTGACTACACGCTTTCTGTTTACTTAGTTCATGAGCTTAGTCTATACAATTTTCTATTCAAAAACTATTACCATATCTACTTTTCTGATTTTCTCTATACGTAAAGGTGTATTGAACCGAGTATATGGAGTGATTTGAGTTAAAATGATAAATCCTGATGTTATTGAAACATGAATTTTAAAAAATCTTTTAAAATTTAGTATTATTGAATATATGATTTGTAAATGTCTCTTAAAATCCGTGTTATTGAACTATTAATTTAAAAAAATCCTTTAAAATCCACTATTATTGAAAATGTTTCAAGTATTGAAATTTTAATGACTTGAAAAGATTTTAGAGGATTTATCGGTTAGAAAAAAAAAGATCTAAATCTCATGATTTTGGTGGGATTGCAGAGAATTTTAATATCAAATCATAACAATTTCTTTAAATCACCCAAAATCATCTAAAATATTATTAAGATTCAAATCACTCCAAATGCTCGGTTCAATACATCCGTAGTAATTGGAATTCCCTAAAAGCCTTTGTACAACAACAAAAAGAAACGAACCATTTTTAATACATAAAATGCAAAATGACTCACCTATAGTATATTCTTTTTGAACAAAACAATGAATAAACACAGGCAAATAAAATTATGGGTTTGGTTTGGTTTGGTCTCAGTTGAGTCAAAATATGAAATAGCTATGGTCCTCTGTTTACTATTGTCTTTTTACTTTTCTACGTCTGTTTCCACAGTTAGCCAATTTCTTCTTCTCTTTCGTTTTCTTCTTCTTAATCAGAAAACTCTTTAAATCTTTTAAAGCAAAATCTTTCATTTTCAGTCTTTTAACTTTGTGTTTCCATAGATAGAAAAGTTTCTGTCTTTTATCCAACTCTTTCTCTCTCAGCTTCTCGTTTTCTCACCTCTCTTGTGTTCATACCCCATCTTCCACTGATTGTGATTTGTGACGCCTCCCATCCAAAACCCATTTTAGGGTTTCTTCATACAATAAATCTCCCTTTGCCAAGAAATCAAATCTTCCCTTTTTCTTGAAACAAAGAGAAAGTCTCACTCTTTTCATTCATATCATCTGACTTTTCTTGTCTCTCTCCTAAAATTTCCCTAGAAATTCCTGTTTCTGCTTTTATAATTTGTATATAAAAGAGGTTTTAGGTTTAGACAATAAGATACACCAAAGAGAAAGAAAAACAGAGGAGAACATGAATTGTCTGTTTATGTTCAAGTCGAAGAAACCCAAATCCAAAGAGAACAAAGACACAAGAAGAAGAAGAGAGTTATTACCAAACTCAGCTCCAGACTTGACGACGACGACAAGGAGGAACCAAACGACGTCGTTGTCTTTCAATCTCCCAACACCAAGATCTCTGCCATCTCCAACAAGTATCAGAGACTTATACACAGAAAGAGATCAAAATCAAAACCAAAATCAAAATCTGAGGGTTTTCACTTACAAGGAACTCAGTGATGCCACTTGTGGGTTTAGCAGAAAGCTTAAGATCGGTGAAGGTGGTTTTGGTAGTGTTTATAAAGCCACCATTGACAATCCAACCGGAGGAGATTCTCATTCTCTTCCACTTACCGTCGCCGTCAAGAAACTCAATCGACAAAGTCTACAGGTATATATAACTTCTGTTATGCGAAATTTCGGGTTTCAGTTTAGTAATAGAATTGCAAAAAGATTAGAATTTTAACCAGAAATTTGATCAATCAAGCAAGAATGTGACAATTATGTGAACACTTTCGGACTTTTGTGATCGAATTGTCGAAAAGATTCGAACTTTGTCCAAGAAATTACATGTTTTTGTGATGGAATGGCAAAAAGATTACAACTTTAACCAAGAAACAAGTTTTCAAAAATTTGATCAATCAAGCAAAGATTGTGACAATTATGTGAAATTTCCGGATTTTTTTTTGTGATCGAATTGGCGAAAAGATTCAGACTTCAAAATAAGAAACTACAAGTTTTCACAGTTTTTTATATGTTTGTTGTACAATGTAGAACAAAAGTTTGATCCTTTGTTTGTAATGAAAGGGTCACAAGCAATGGCTAGCAGAGGTTCAGTTGTTGGGAGTGGTGAATCACCCAAACGTAGTGAGGCTCTTAGGGTATTGCTCAGAGGATACAGAGAGGCTTTTGGTTTACGAGTTTATGTCTAATCTCAGCTTAGAGGATCATCTCTTCACTCGAAGAACCCTGGCATTGCCGTGGAAACAAAGGCTCGAGATCATGCTTGGTGCAGCACAAGGATTGGCTTATTTGCATGAAATCCAGGTGATTTTTAATCAACGAAAAAATATGACTATAAATCAGATCATTTTGATTGTTTTTATACGAAAAATCGGACATTATAACCAAACATTAGTGTACTGATTAGATACATGTGGCAGGTAATATACCGAGATTTCAAATCATCAAACGTGCTTTTAAACGATGAATTTAATCCGAAATTATCGGATTTTGGTCTCGCTAGAGAAGGTCCAGAAGGAGACAATACTCACGTTTCAACCGCAGTAAGTAACATTTCTCATTTCTACCTTACAAATTCGACATATCGTTAGTTGCTTCATCCACAAGTAACAACTTTCTTTCTTTCTTGATTCTCTTAAAAGAGAGTCGGAACAAACGGCTATGCAGCTCCAGAGTATGTAGAAACCGGTCATCTCAGGACACAAAACGATGTCTATAGCTTTGGAGTTGTTCTGTATGAGATCATCACTGGTCGTCGCACGATCGAACGAATGAAACCTTTGGCTGAACAGAAGCTATTAGAATGGGTCAAACAGTATCCTGTTGATAGCAAAAGCTTCAGAATGATCGTTGACTCGAAGCTACAAAGCGAGTATCCAGTTGCTAAGGTCAGGAGAGTGGCTAAACTGGCTAATCATTGTCTGAACAAGAACGATAAAGAGAGGCCAACCATGGCCTTTGTCGTGGAAACTCTTAGGAAGATCATTGAAGAATCAGATTCTGTCGGAGAATCGACGAGAGGTGTTATTAGAGCCTAGAAGGATTACTTTTTGAGTTGAGGGTAGTAGAGAAAATTTATGGGTTTTCTCAAAACAAAATGATGTCATGTTAATGTGCATATCGAATATGTAAGTGTGTGGAAAAAAGCCTAAATAGTAATATTAAATCCCATTAACCAAAGAGTTCCGTTATTTTAATCATTTGTTTAGGGAATGGCTAACTTAAATTACGATTCTGACAAATAATTTGTGATTAACAAAAACCAACATTTGTTCAGTTTGGACTTCTATTTGACTTTTGGTTCGATTTGGTTCGCTTTCGCTTTACCATATAGTGTGTGAAAAAGTCCAAGTAATAACATTCAGCCCATTAACCAATGAGTCCCATTTAGTGAATGGCTTACCAATGTAACCATAAATTATGATTCTGAAAAATAATTTGTGGTTGACAAAAAAAACCTGCCTACGTTTTTGACTTATAAACCAGGAGATGAAAACTATAAACCCCTTCAATCTTTTTTCTGGAATTTTTATTAGAATTTTTGATGAGATACAAAGTCAGGTAGATTTATATCAAATTCCCGGAAACTAAGCCCGCGAAAAAAAAATTTCTCGGAGACCTAAAGAAAGGAAAACAAACGCAAATACAAATACAAAGTCAAAATCTAATAATACGGGGAAAAACTCAAAACTGAAACATCAGACAACATCAGCGGACATAAAAAAAAATTGTACTACTGTTTTTTTTGTTTAAACTAATTGTACTGCTGTTTAAATGAAATGAAAAGAAAAAAAACTTGTACTACACAAATGATCTCACAAGAACATGCGAAGAAAAAGATGTCTAATAATAATACACCATTATATTATTCTCTTGAGTCATGACATCAAACCTACTCCAATAAGAGTTGATACCACTAGATCAAATTTATTTCGAATCATACCTGTATCGACATTTGAATCTAATAACGAAAATTAAACAATAGATAGGTTACTATCACTATATATATATATATATATATATATTGTACTTTTTATTACAATCCCATCATTAAAAAATAGAAGAGCAGCCAGGGCTGCTGATGTTCAATATTACATATATTTTTTGTTTTCTTCACATATTAAAACAAAAAAGATTAACCAAATTCACATAGGCAAAGGCCATAGTTTTCTTGTACTCCCAAAATTGCATGTTTTTTTTCTTTTTTCTTTTAGAAAAATAAAACTAATAAAAACGAAAAAAGGAAAAATAACAAAAGATAAAGGACAAACAAACCCTTGAAAAATAAAACTAATTACTATTTTCTTCATATATTTTTTCCCTGAGTATTAAAATTCAAGCTAAAGATAATTTCTTTAGTTGAAAAAAAAAAACCCATAAACCCATTAACCAGCTTTTACAGCAATTGACGTTAATGGATTCTCTATATATATATATATATTTTTTTTCCAATATTCATTAAAGAGAAATTACTTTGAAATTAAGCAGCAACAACAGTTCCAGTGTGAAAAGCATAATCACGAGATCTTGTCGGAGAAGAAGAAGAGCTTCTATTTTCATTTCTTCTCATAGCTTTCACAGATGAAGACAAACTCTGTTTCTTCTCTTTTGTTTCGTCTCTCTTTATCTGTTCTTCTCTACACTCTTCACTACAAAACGGTGTGTCCCCTCTGTTATATAACCACAAAACCAAACAACATTTCAAATCAGACACAATCATAATCAGGGTTTACTTAGAGAATTGAAATAAGATCTAGACAAAAAAGATGTACCTGTACATGAAGATGTCTCTGTTATCACCAAGACGTTTCTTACAGAGGAAACAAGAGTCCAAGAAATGAGCAAGTGGTTGTTGTCCGTAAACGTAAGAGTTATTATTATCGAAGAATCTAAAATCATGGAATTTTCCAGAAACAACGACAGATCTTGGTGATGAAATAGAGTAGTAATAACTCTGAGGATTGTAACAACAAGGACTCGAAACTCCAGCTTCCATCTCAGCTAGAGAAGCTGATAATCCATCGTCTTCTTCTTCTTCTATGAAATAAGGCTTTCTCATCGAAACCTCCATTTTTTTCTTGTTTTTTCTACTTCTTGTTTTTGTTGTTATGAGAGAGAGAGAGAGAGGTTTGGTCTGGAGTAGATTTGAGGGAAAATGGAGGTTTGCTTTTATAGCAATAAAAGGACAGGTTTTTTTTTCTTGGTTTAGAGAGAGAAAGTAAGGAAGAAGCAGCAAAGTTTGAGGAGAGAGAGGGGAGAGAGAGGGAGAGAATCTATTGGCTTCTTTGTTTTGCAAAACCACTTTATTTCAATTTCTTTACTTTATTGAATTTCTTAATGTTTATAACTACCTAACCATTATGAGGAATAATTGAGGCACAACATAATTATTGTTTTTAAAAGTCTTCCTCACCTATAAACATTTTCTTATGAACTAAATCAAATATACTCCATCTGTTTCAAGATCTTTTTAAAAAAAAAATTTCACACATACTGAAATATATTTAAGAGAGTTTAATGAATATTAATTTGTCATTGTGGTCACATCAATTATGTTTACTCGAGGCTATGAGCTACAAGTTTTCATAATCTAAGCCCAAAAAAAAAGTTTACTAGTAGTATTCTTCTTCTATTTCAATCACACTACAATATCAATGAAAAATGGCAACATTGTTATTGAAGGTAGGAGTGAGGGGCATAAATGTAATTAGGTACCTGCAAAGAAAATCTTCGAAACGGTTCCATAAAACATGGGTCCCACCCGCACTTGGATCGTTAAGAAAGTCATTGGATTGTGGGGACCACACGCGCGTCACCGTAATAAACTACACCACTTGTGTCTTCTCTTTATTGGCAAGACACTTTAATTATTAGTATTAGTAGAATAAATACGATGTCGTTTTCTCTCTTTTTATAGTTTTTTTTATTTTCCTTGGTGAATGACGTTTTGCTAAGACTTTGGAGAGGCACTGTGACGACACGGCCAATATCAAATTTATATTTACATGTGATTCTTATGTGAAATCATCTTATTGGTTTGAATAGTTTGATTAATAAAAGTTACATGTATTAATTAAGTGATCGTGAATCGCTAGTGATTTCGTTTTATTGAAAATTCGTCATTTTTATTTAAATCGTAATATAATTAGTTTTAAATGTGAAATTATTTCAATTTTTTTTACTATCTATAAATACTGAGATTTTGATGAATTTTTTTGATTAATATGAATTTCGATTTAGGATGATATTAATTACTAAAAAAAAATACACATTTATTGTTGTTGGACTTCCTTGGAGACAATAACTAATAGAGGACTCTCCTTGGAGTGTGAGACACGCGCCAAAGGATGCGTGTAAGCAATTGTTTAAACAAAGAAAACTTCGTACACTTGCGCAAGGCTCGGAAGTTCCCAAACTTCTACCCCACCTGTCCCTTTAAAAGTCTTTTTTCTTTTCTTTTTTTTTCAAATTTTTACTCCAAACTTTTAAATTATGATTTTATAGATTTATATCGTTCGGCATTAATAAATTAGTTTTCAATGTGTGAGTACAAATTATTAAAGCGCCTGCAAAGTATTAGATTACTTGTGTACCAAACTATTATAAAATTTAGGTGCAGAATATATATATATATATTTTTTTATATAAAAATGTCTCATTTTCAATAAGCTTCCAAACAAAAATCTATGCAACCACATCACTCTCCGTCCTTTTAATTTGTTTTTTTTAATATTCTCTCTCATTTCCAGATTCTCTCTATTTCTCTATCTCTCATGTCTTTTTCCCATATTTAAAAAAGGAAATTATGTCATTATTTATTTCTCAACTGCATAAATCCTGTGGGCCCATCTTTCCTAGCCCACGGGATTGAGGGTCCCAATTTACTTTTCTTAGGCTGTTTATTTACGTCCCTCTGCCATTGCCTCCATTGGACCGTTGTTTTAAATTTTATTTTCTTAATTTATGAAACATCTATGTGTGAGATCAATCGTCCAATTCGCAAAAGGTTTAACAACAATGATTAGTCAAGTTTTATGTTCATAAGTTACCATTATTTGAGATTGTGCCAAAAGATGATATAACTTGATAACTGATATGTACATTTTGATCGATATATATATAGATATGTCTTAGCAACCAAAAGAAATAAATATGTTGAATTTATAAGATCAGTTTTCATATGACTGTTAAAGGGAATTAGACAATATTATTACATTCGTTTGATTGAACTACATATATTCCTATAAAATATTGTAGTGGTTGAACGGCTAAAGCTATTGTAAAATAAGCATAAACAATGAGTTGTGATTGACTAATTCGTTTTTTATGTATCCAAACGAAAACAACTTGTTGGGTGTTTTTTTGTGTGTTAAATTCCCGATTTTTTTTTCATATGATAAAAGCCTTGTTTTTATGTGGATTGATTTTCAAATTGATGATAAAACTGATCAAAGTTGTTTTTTGTAACGTCTAATATATTGATTTCAACTTGATTTTACATGAATATTATACAGAACCATGATGCAAATCATTGCATAAATTAAAATTACATGAAACGATTTAACTAAAGAAACGAATATTAACTAACGAACCAAATAAATCAAAGTTGTTATAATTCATAATTGGTTATTGTTAATGTTTCAAATAACAAAAATATCTAATACTTTATAAATTTTGGGATTAATACTGAGTTTTGTCTTGGAATCTCTCATGTAATTAAAAAACATATACATTTATTTGTTTTAATATATACATATTAATTTGTTAAAATAAAACCAATAAATCTACGTTTATTTGTCTTAGTAGAAATCACATAATCAAATGACACTTGAAAAAAATCATATTACATGATCTACGATATGAAAGATAGTGTAATCACGGTCCAAAATTTCTTAGTTTTTAAATAAAAATAAATCAGAAAATTCATATTTATTTTCTGAGAGATTCAAAAGAAGCACACGTGTGTCCAAGTACTTGGTGAATCGCGACACGTACGCCTTAAAAGAGAAGTAGTGCAAGGTCAATCTAACACTTCAAAGATGGACGGTTAAAAATGTAACATCGTTTCTCCGTCGTACGATTCTTGTGGCCCCCATTCTACCGAATCTGCTCAGTCAAGTCTCCCCTAATATCACTCTTCTTTCTTCTGTTCTCGTCAACATTGAGAGAAGGACTTTTTTATATGTGTATAGCAAATTAATATTACAGAAGTTTACTATTATATTCATGTAATCAATACATTTTTGTTAAGTACATATGTAAATGTAATCAATACATTTCAGTCCGGTTTTGAATTTTCAACAAAACTATAAGCCGGCAGTCTAATAATAATACACTATTTAGATAGTCATGAAACGAAGTCTTGTCTATTACATCACGTCACAGATAACATCATATAATTATATGTATATGTATTATACATTTTTATACTAACTCACGCTAAACAACATCTTCTTAAAAAAATATCGTGAAACAAAGTATTAATTAATCGATTTACGAAATTATACGAATTCAAAACTTAATATATGCTCGTCAAAGAAGGTAAAACATAGTATTAAACGTAATAAATAAATACTAAGATCTTCTTCTTAACAGATAACTTCTTAAACTTTCCATCAAAATAAATGATATGTTCGAATACTATTTTTGGAGTTGATTTCGATATTCTGCAGTATACGATCTTGAAAAGAAAAAAAACGATACAACACAACTTCAATAAAGTAATTCACATGTATCCGTACGATTATTTTGTAGACAGTTCTCTGAAAAATAATTAAATACTTACTGTATTAATCGTCGAGTTTGTCACATGGGATGAGTTAGAAAAGGGAACAACATTTGTGGCGCACTAGGCCACTAATTATTAACATAAATAAGAAACACTTTTTAAAAACAAAAATAAAATAAGTCCATGTACTTAGCAACTTGATTAATTAGCTAATTAAAATAACCTCAAGAACAGGCTTGGTCTACAAGTTTGATGGAGTTCTCGGATCATTATGTTCATTGTTTACACAATAAGAGATCTAGAAGCTGCCACGAGACAACGATATTGTCTCCTATGTCGAAACACATTGGTTCTCGTATTAGATTCTCTTCCACTTACTTTCATATAACAATTTGATTTGAGTATTATAAAGCAAATTCCACTAATTACTCTCTACTTTATAAATTATACTATATACTTTTTGTTAATCCCACACCTAATATTCATTTCTTTATTATATATATACTATTAATTATGTATCAGTAGGAGCCAGGAGGGCAGCCTAACATACTTATTTTGTCGTTTATGAATCATATTCTTATAAATTAGTTTATAGTATTAATTCCATCCTCTATTTTTCTATCATAGCCTAAATGATAACGCATGCAAGCACCGTATTTATACTCCATCTGTAGAGTATTAGTACGTCCTTTTTGGGCCTGGTCTTGAAATCAGTCGGCCCATTATCGACCCATACAATCTAATCTTAGTTTAAGTTTTGGCCCGTTTAGTAGTAATTAATTTAGGACACTAAACTTGTGTCAACTTTGTTACCTCTCTCCACCCAACTCACTTTTTTTTTGCTTACATATACACACTATAGACACATACTTTCTCTGAATATTAGCGACAAGTGACTCTCAGTCAATCGTGACAAATTATAAATATAGATTATGTTATCTTTTAAATTTCTTATACTAATTTTTTTTTTTTATGTTTCGTATAAATATATATCCCACATGTCTCTGAAAAGACTAATATACTATCCTTTAGTTGATTTTAAATGTTATCTTTTGTGAAATTGTATGTATTCCTGGTTGGATTAATCTCTTGAATAATATTTATAAGTCAACCACAAAAAATACTAATACACTATGATTGAAACCACTGCATATTAGAATGTTAAAATCTGTAAACGAAGAAAAAAATAAAAAATTCGCGGAATCTAATATCTGAATTGTCAAGCATAAAGGTTAAAGTGATAATTGTTGTCATTAAACCATGGCAATAGCTACATAAACTGCGATTATATGATTGATTAATTATGCGCAAGTGCTATTCATCAATTACACTGATACCAATCAAAGTGAACGTGTTCATAAAAGTGAGCACTTCTTTTTCTTTTTTTTTGGTTTTGATAAGCATATAATTGGAAAAAAAGTAGATGAATAATTAAGTACATGGATCCAAATGCAGGATCATATCGTTTATTGAGGGACACATGAATAGTTGGATCGCATTATTGTCACGTGGAAATGACAAGTCTATTGATGCAACTCATAAGGAAAGTTTTTTTTTTGATAACTAACTCATAAGGCAAGTTGTCTCACTAAACTTAGATTTCAAGGGAGGATCGATTCCAATTATTTCATATAAATATTATATCTGTTAATTTTTTTGAAAATATGTTAATGGTAATGGAAGTCTTAACTTTATATTCTTAACAAAAAAAGGTGTTAACTTTTTAATTACGAACGCCAAAAGAAAAGTGTATAAACAAATGGGTACACGATCGAAAACAACATGCGCCTTTAAGATTCGTATTGATGATGCCACCATGTGAGGTAGTGAAACCACTAGTTTCAGTAAAATTTCTATAAATTAATAATATTAGAATTCTAAAAAATTATTAATTTATAAAATTATTAATTTTACTTAAAAGTTTATACAAATTTCTTTTTAAAAAATTATTTAAATTTTTTTATATATTGTTTACATATTCATCTTATTCCAGATTATGTTAATAATCTCGGTTATCACAATAAGATGAATACTAATAGCCTATTTGACTATCTATATGAAAAAATAATAATTACGGCTACAATTCCTAATATTGATGATGAAGTTGAAAACGAGATAACAATACTTTTGGAAGTATTTAATCATAAGAAAATAGTTATCACGTCTAAAATTCTTCAACTGGACGAAGATCAAGATGACAACACCATGGATTTTTGATGCAATAAAAAAAATTAGAGATTAGTTCCAACAAGATTCTAATTTTAAGAAGAAAATATACAACACTACATTAATATATTACTAAATTATCTTGTATATATATATATATATATACATAAAATTTATAATTATTAATTTATGCAATTATTGGGATCATATTTTACATAGGAGTTTCAAAAAAAATTATTATCTTATCGAATTTTGTCAATTTTTACACTGACCCAACTTGGAACCGGAATAATTTATTAATTTATAATGATTATTAATTTATAAAATATTAATTTATAGAAGTTCTACTGTAATTCTTTTATGCATTTTTTTTCTTTGTTAAATAATATAATATCTCATGAAAATGACCAAAGTAGCATATCCTCGCAATTTAACCTATACAAAAAAGTTTGTGCACATCTTCAAGATCCAAAAAATAATTTTCTAAAATAAACAAATTCAAATTAAGAAGATTTCTTCTAATATTTTCAAAGAAAAAAAAAACAAAACAAAATTGCCAAAAGAAACAAAGTAAAAAGAAAGTGTCAAAGCGAAAAAATGCCACTACATGTGGCTATGTTATATATGTACATCAACTATATATTTAAATTTCAAATACTTCGAATTTCTTGTTTATTTTTTTCTGGTCTAGAAAATGTCTTTTTATGTACTGTTGTCTTGTCTAAAACTAAAGATGGATAGCTAAGCGGACAGTTCTATTCGTTTCACTGTCATAAACGATACCGATATTCGATATTAACTAATCGTTTGCTTCATTATTGTGAATAATAGATAATGAATGATAACAATTAAATCATGATATATATAGTTTTGTAGTTGCTAGTTCAACGATATATTTTGAACTAGCAACTAAGACAAATCGGGCATATACGCATTGTGCCGTCGCATCAAACACTCTTTAAGAAAAGAAAATTTCAACACTAGAATTTTTCACACTAAGACAAATCGGGCATATACGCATTGTGCCGTCGCATCCTTTACAAAGAACCATATGTTGACACGGCAATGCTATCACCGTCGCCGATTTTCACCTGCAAATCTTACAACATAGACCGATTCGGCATCTTCAGCTTTCTTTGCATTACCGTCGTTGTTGCCGTCTCCGATCATACTTTGTTTCTCCGCCGTAGCTTGGCTAGCTATGGCTTGATGCAGATGAGCTTGTAATGACGACACCTCGGCTTCATGTGTCGCTGCTCTTACCTGCCACATTCGTGCCATTCCCGCAAGCTGAGCCGCACGCGCCTCTAGCTCAGCGTGACGGCGCGTGGCTTTCTCCAACTCCGCTTCTTTTTCTCTCATCCTCCGTCCAACCAACTCATCCGTGGCGCACAATAGCTCTACATAGCGCCTCTCTATGTTCCTCGCTAACGTGCGCCGCAGATCCTCACCCTACAAAATCAAATATCAACACGTAGAACCAAAAAAAAAAATACATACGTTAAAAAAAAAACTAAATAAGTTGAATAAAAAACCTGTGTTTGAAGGAATCTGTCTAAGTCATCTCTTTGCCGTTTAATTTCTCCGGCGAGATCTCCGGGAAGCATAGAAAAAGACGAAAGCAGCTTCTCTCGATTATGTGATAAACGAAGACCAGTGGAAACCACATTAAGCGTTTTCCGGTTATGATTATGCGGCAACTCGCTAATATCGATAACTTGCGGCGGTTTTGGCGGTGGAGGGTTCATCGGAGCCGCCGTAGCCGTCGCCGAGAATTCAATAAAATCCACCGACGAAGCTTCTCTCGTTCGCTTTCTCGAACCAACAACCCCTGTTTAAAAACGCAGCGATGATCAACGGATTCGAATAAACAATTTAACAAAAAAGAAAAAAGATTTGGGGAATAAAAAAGGGACCAGCTTTGATGAAAGTGAAATGAGTGTCCGGAGGCTGCAACGAGCAATCATTAATGGTTTCTTGTCCGTTACTGCTTCAATAAATTTTCCATAAGAAATCGAAACATCACATATTTTATATAATATATAAACACACACACAAAAGCATATACTATAAGATTAGGAAGCAGAAACTCGAAGGGTGTTGAGCTTGAATCGACATTAATGAATTACGCATTCACGTTTTTACCAAAAAAATGTGTCCAACATGAAGAATACTAAACTATTTCAACAATTTGTATGGTCTCTAAAGAAGCCTAAAAACATAAAATTTACAGTTTTTTCAAAATTTTCTAAAACTCAAAGGTCCCCACATATTCCAAAAACTAGTGTTTTATGACATTTTTACCAAAAAATAAATAAAAGGTGTCCAATGGGAAGAATAAACCATTTCGACAATTTTTCATTAGAAATTAGTCTCTAAGAAAGCCTACAAACATAAATTTATAATTTTTTAAAAAAAATTAAATATCAAAGGTGTTAGCCCACATATTACAAAAAACTAGTGCTTTTGACGTTTTTTTATCAAAAAATAAATGAAATATGTCCAAAGGTAAGAATAAACTATTTCTACCATTTGCCGTGGTAAATGGGTATATAAGGAAGCCTACAAACATGAATTTAAAATTCTTAAAAAACTTTCCAAAACTCATAAGTATTAGCTCACATATTCTAAAAAACTAGTGCTTTTTGACGTTTTTTACCAAAAATGAATGAAATGTGTCTAAATTGATGAACAAACTATTTCGACAATTTGACAAACTATTTCGACAATTTGCCGTGGTAAAGGGGTCTCTAAAGAAGTCTATAAACATAAATTTAACCTACATATTTCAAAAACTAGTGCATTTTGACGTTTTTACCAAAAAATGAATGAAATGTGTACAAAGTGAAGAATAAACTATTTCGACCATTTTCCGTGGTAAATGAATCTCTAAGGAAACCTACAAACATATATTTATTTATTTTTCAAAATTTTCCAAAACTCAAAGTTGGTTACCCACATATTTCAAAACTAGTGTTTTGACGTTTTTACCAAAAAATGAATGAAATGTGTCCAAAGTGAATAATAAACTATTTCAACAATTTTCCGTAGTAAATGGGTCTCTAAGGAAGTCTACAAACATAAATTTACAATTTTTTCAAAATTTTCCAAAACTCATAAGTGTTAGCCCACATATTCAAAAGAACTAGTGCGTTTTGATATTTTTACCAAAAAATGAAAGAAATGTGTCCAAAATGAAGAATAAACTATTTAGACTATTTACCATGGCAAATGGGTCTCTAAAGAAGCCTACAAATATAAATTTATAATTTTTCAAAATTTTCTAAAATTCAAATGTGTTAACCCCATAGATTCCAACAACACTCGTTTTTACCAAAAAATGAATGAAATGTGTCCAAAATGAAGAATAAACCATTTCGACCATTTGCCATGATAAGAGGTCTCTAAGAAAGCCTACAAAAAAAATTTCAAAATTTTTCAAAACTCAAAGGTGTTAGCCCACATATTCCAAAAAACTAGGGCGTTTTGATGTTTTTACCAAAAAGGATTGAAATGTGTCCAAAGTGAAAAATAAACTATTTTGACCATTTTCCGTGGTGAACTAGCCTATAAGGAAGCCTACAAACATAAATTTACAATTTTTAAAAAAATTTCAAATCTCAAAGTTCTAAACCCAAAACTAGTGTTTTTGACCTTTTTACCAAAAAATTCCTAATTTTCCAAAAATTATTCAAAATTCATAAGTGTTAACCCATCGTTTCCAATAATTTATCATCTTCTGATGTTATTACAAAAAATAGATTAAATGTGTCCGAAATAGAAGTTAAATGGATTCAAACATTTGTCATGATTAAGGAGACTCTAAGGAAGCCTCCTAAAAAAATTCCTAATTTTTTCAAAATTATCCAAAACTCATAGGTGTTAACCCACCAATTCCAATAATTTATCACCTTTTGACGTTATTACAAAAAACTGGATTAAATTTGTCCAAAGTAGAAACTAAATGGATTCGAACATTTTTCCTGATAATGGGAACTCTAAGAAAGTATCCTAAACCAAATTCCTAATTTTTCCAAAATTATCCAAAACTCATAGGTAATAACCCACCGTTTCCAATAATTTATCATCTTTTTACGTTATTACAAAAAAATGGATTAAATGTGTCCGAAATAGAAGCTAAATGCATTCAAACATTTGTCATGATAAAGGAGACCCTAAGGAAGCCTCCTAAAAATTAATAATTTTTGCAAAATTATGCAAAACTCATAGGTGTTAACCCACCAATTCTAATAATTTATCATCTTCTGACGTTATTACAAAGAAAATGGATTAAATGTGTCCAAAGTAAAAACTAAACGGATTCAAACATTTGTTGTGATAAAGGGGACTCTAAGGAAGCCTCCTAAAAAAGTTCCTAATTTTTCAAAAATTATCCAAAACTCATAGGTGTTAACCCACAAATTCCAATAATTTATCACCTTTTGACGTTATTACCAAAAAAATGGATTAATTTTGTCCAAAGTAGAAACTAAATGAATTCGAACATTTGTCCTGATAATGGGAACTCTAAGAAAGCATCCTAAACCAAATTCCTAATTTTTTCAAAATTATCCAAAACTCATAGGTGTTAACCCACCGTTCCCAATAATTTATCACCTTTTGAGGTTGTTACAAAAAATTGATTAAATGTGTCCGAAG